>JASCZW010002855.1:0-109337 GCA_034211315.2 Aedes japonicus | reverse complement strand
CACGAAATTGGTTGAGCACCGACGGTAAGGGCTACAGCATGTCCGGTCCTTTCGAGCAGTCTTGATGTTGAGCGAGACACCGTCTACAGTAGCTGTCCCAAACCACAGACGAACTTTGCCCGGTTTTCGAGGGTTGACCACAACGTTTAATATGGAAGGTAACCAGACTTCGATTTTCTTCGCTCCAGTTAGGTCCTGCGCCGTGGCAAGGCGCATAGCCTTTGCCACGTACCCGCTGTCTGTTAATGACGTTTCGCTTCAGTTCAGGATTTTTCTCCAACTTCCTCTAGCGCCGCCTTCAACCGCCGTTGCCATTGGGTAGCAATCCGGAATCTTCTCTCATCATCATCTTTTCAAATTTGTCTCCAATCCGCACTGTAGTGTTTCGAGACTGTCGTACAGATACCGGTTTCTCCGTATGTATTGATTGGGCAGCGTCTAATACAAACCCCTCGTTACTGATAGGTTCTACGGAATGAACGTTCACGCAGCTTCACACGGCAGCCGCTGGATTTCCCAGTCCGTAGATGGTCCATCCAAGCTTGGACCTCACGGCGATCGCTGGTCCAGCGTTTCACGTGTTTCGCAAGGAGCAAATACGTGCAGGTTATCCAAACCGATTATGATGTGAGGTTCTTTCGAGGCATAACTCATCACTGGCAAGTCCTTCATATGTGGATGGCGGTCCTCGATCTCCTCGGGTTGCAACGCTTTGGCTCGGCGCGACTTCAATGCCGCCACCGTGCGGGCACGCGTTCTTCAGATGCATCATCTCTTGTGACCCTCTAGCCGACGGCCAGAGATCCACCTTCTTCGATTGGCTTTGGTAGCGCTTCACGTTGCCCGTCCACGATCACCACCAGCGGTTCGACGACTCCCTCTGCGTTTTGGCTCGTTGACAACGAACTCCTCCACCAGCGTTGTGGATGACCCTTCGTCCAAGAAGGCCAGAATATATCCATTTGCGTAGTCCCCGAAGTACAACGTGTGATCCGGCACCATACGGAAGATGACGGCACGATTCATCCGTCCGTGAGCATGGCATTCGACGTTCATCAGCCAACGCCAGCTCCTTCTGCACGATGCAGAAGTGGGTGGTGTGTCCCCTTGGCAGCCAGCGGCGCTACAACGCAGTTTAAAGTTGCATCGACTTTCGCCGTGGTTATTCGAGACACAGCCCGCAAAGTTTGTTACCGTCTCCACCGTCCTCGGTCGATCTGTGATGCTGTAGCTTCTTGAAGTCGTCACAGAAGCGCGGCTTGTGGTCTGTCCGCTTGCATACCCAGCACGGTTTGACCCCTTGGTATCCTTTGAGTTACCGCTTTTGTTCGGTGCAGAACCATGAACGTGAACGAATTCCTTTCTTTGGCTTTCCTCGGGTTTTCCCTTCCAGAGCTTGTTGCCTCATTCAGGCCGAGTGCAGAGAATTCGGCAACCCGAAACATCGGACACGATGCCGTTGGTAAAATCGGTGAATACTCGTAGCGGTGTTTGCTTGTGCCTTTGAACGAACCCACTCCAATTTGTAGTTCGGTGGAAGTTTGTCGACCAACTCGTTCACCAGCATGGGATCGCTGAGAATGATCGGTCAAATGGGCTGCTTCTAGGTGATCGCAGAGTTGTTTCACTGTGATTCCGAACTGGAGGAACGATTCCAGGCGATCGGTTTTCGGTGCTTGAGCGCTGCGAACCTTCATCAACAACGCTTTGAGAAGCTTTTCAGGTTTCCCGAAGAGACGGCGCAGGTCATCGATAACGTCAGGAACGGATTCCGGAAGAACAAGCCGACTTCTCACAGCCTCGAGTGCGTTCCCTTGTAGGCTATCCTGTAACCGCTTAAGATTATCCAAATTTGAGAATCCACATGCCTGGGTGGAATACTCATAGCTGCTAATGAAGATAGGCCACATCTCCGGTTCACCTTTAAAAGTTGGAAGGTTTTTGGAGAGGGCTTGTCGAGCAGCTATTTGTTCCTTGACAGTTTCTGCACCGGTGAGTGGACTTGCTGGGATTGCTGCTGCCGTTTTCCCGTCGGTACTTGCTTCATTTTCTGTGGTTCCGGTTTCCTCAATGGTGGCTCCTGCTTCTTCGTCTTCTTCAACACTTCCTGCTTCTTCTTTACCGGCTCCGGTTTCTTCTTCAACGGCTCCAGATCCTTCTTCGTCGGCGGATTCTTCGGTTCCAACGCTTTCTGCTTTTCCATCGACGGCAGCTTCAGCTTCTTGCCTGTTAGCAGTTGGACAAGAAACTTTCGCTCTTCTCGTGTCAGCTCTTCTTCCTCCCCATCTTCACCGCCGTTTTCATCTTCCAGATCATTTTCACCTCCTTCATCGCCATCTTCTTCTTCCGAACCGTTTTCATCGCTAGCATCGCCACCTTCTTCTTCCTCCGGATCGTCTTCACCATCAACGCCATCTTCATCCTCAAATTCCTCTTCATATTCATCTTCGCTTTCCGATTCTTCTTCTGTCGGAGCTGGGGTCACCGGCTTCTGATTCGACGAACTTCCAACCTGATCAGCTTGCTTCGTCCCATCCGTCTGCTGTTGCAGCCAAAATTTCACCTTCTTTTCAAACGACGTTTCTTCGTTCGGAATTTCGGCTAAGCTTTTTTTTATCAGCAATTGGCTTGTCAAGGGCCATTTTCGCATCCAAAAACTTCTGATACATCTGCTTCCGTTGTTCTTGAAAGGCGGCTTCCTCGGCTAGTTCTTTCTCCAGCATTTCGCGCTCTTCCTGTAACTGGCGCTGTTTTAGCTCACGATCTTGCTGCAGTTGTTTCTCGCGGAAAGCTATTTCTTCTGGCGCCGTTTTTCCTGCAAAACCCTCTCCATCTCCAACCGCTTCTCACGCAGAACCATTTCGTCGTCTAAGGCCTTTTCCTTGTCGCGCTGCTCTTTCTCAGCTTCTGTAGCGAGTCTTCTAGCGTTCCTGCGCTCGACACGACGGACGTCACAGATCCGGCGAAAGATCCACCGTCGCTCTTCGATTTCTGCCCGGTCGTCTTTTTGGCGTCGTTCTTGGTGGAGATTTTCCGGGTGTTCGGAACCTTCAGCAGATTAACACATTTGCTACAACTCCAGTCTTGGTCCTGCACCGCCTCCGTAACGCCAGCACACGAGTAATGGGCCCACAATTTGCACGATTCGCACTCCACCATGTCGCAAATCTTGTTGGGAGCATCGCAGAACATGCAATCGCTCTTTTCGGCATCCATCCTTTGAGGCATAAATTCTTTGATTTATGTTCGGATTCTTTCGAAACTTGTCCTTGCAATCAGTGTTCCGTATTTTCAGCTGATCAAAGCTAGAATTCAATTTATTTTTAATATAAAAAGAAACACTAGGCAACATTATTTATCACTTACAATTTAGTTTCGTATCCAATCTGTTTTCCTCTTGCGAACGGATGCTCAACTGCTACTCGCGCTGTAGGTTAGCCTGTACATAATTTATTGGACAGTTGGATATAATTAGGTCATAGGTCAGTCACTTGTACATATTGTATATATAGATTTTTAACTAGTTATTAAAAGAGACTTACTTTCAGATATCTACTTCTGCTTAATCTTTTTTTATCGCCTCCGTAAATATCAGGTTAGGAATTCACCTAGTAATCGTATTTTACTATTTAACACCAAATTATTCATAATTTTAAGTTTACTCACTGGTTCAGTAATCCTTGGTTTTTATTTTAGTGTAGACCTGGTCTAACCTTAGTTTTTTACAATAATTTATAAATTTCTTCCACTCGCTATCGCACTACAAACCTTCCACTTTAGTATTTAGAATTTCTCTTTGTTTTGATTATCGTTCTTTTCACCGAGTTGTCATAAAAACACAGAGTGAACCGGCGGCGCGCATCACTTTGTAGCGGAGATGGATTTGCCAGTGCTGCAGGTTTTACCGTAACAACCTTTATTGCTTATCTTGACAGAAAAAGCAGATAGAGGTAATTGAAATTAAAAGAAAACTAATAATCATTCTTCTCATTTGATAGTTACAGATATATCACTAAAAAGCTCACATTCACCAGAATTTAAAATATAAAGGGTGTATTCGATAAAAATGGCACATACATAGATACTCATCCAATTTAAACTGATTA
This sequence comes from Aedes japonicus, assembly GCA_034211315.2. Lineage (NCBI taxonomy): Eukaryota > Metazoa > Arthropoda > Insecta > Diptera > Culicidae > Aedes > Aedes japonicus. Next base: position 105,231 of record JASCZW010002855.1, on the reverse strand, counting down.
TCGGATTTTCTTTGAAATTTTCAGGGAATGAAGAACTACTAATGAGTTTTGATTTACAACATTTGTTTTATTCAATTTCGTCTCCCATCCCGAATGCCCGCACCTTCCTTTTCACTCCACCCATCAAATTTTGTACAACCGATTTTCCCAGTGTTTTTGTTGTTTTTACCCAAATTTTTCTTCAATTCTAGCTCTGTTTTTATAGTTTTGGATGTTTGCGAAGTTCCGTTTTCATAATTGCCCAGAATTTTTCAATTGGACGAAGTTCCGGTGAATTTGTGGGTTCATATCCTTTGGCACAAAATTGACTCCGTTGGCTCGGTACCACTCAATACGTTTCGAGCGTAGTGGCAGGATGCTAGATCAGGCCAAAACAGAGTTGATCCTTTGTGCTTCTTAATGAATGGCAAGAGACGCTTCTTAAGGCACTCTTCCGGTAAATCGCACCGTTTATTGTTCCGGAAGTGATGAAGGGAGCACTTATTTCACCACATCCGCAAATCGCCTGCCAGATTAGAAACTTCTTTGCAAATTTCGATAGTTTCTTCTTTCGAACATCCTCCGGAACATCGAACTTCGACTTGGCAACGAAATATTCTTGCCCAGGAAGTTGACGGAAGTCGGCCTTGACGTATGTTTCGTCATCCATCACGATGCAACCGGATTTGGTGAGCAGCTTCGTGTAAAGTTTCCGAGCGCGGGTTTTCGCAGTGATGTTTTGTTTTTCATTCCGGTTTGGGGCTTTTTGCACTTTGTAAACATGTAACCCAGCACGCTTCATGGGTTTCTGCACAAAACCGACTGACACCTTAGACTTTTTAGCGACATCTCGAATTGACATGTTTGGACGGTTCTGAATTGTTGTACGACTTTCCTGGCTATTTTACTGTCCATTGGACCACTTTTACGACCACTCCCTTCCTTCCTTTGACACTCAGACGCTCCTTGAAGGTTCTTATTACACGAGACACAGTTGTATTTGCAATTCCAAGCCTTTTAGCAATCCACCGGTGGGACGCCCCTGGATTTTGATTTTGAGTGCACAAAATGTTCTCACGGACAATTTCTTGTTTCGACGACATGACTGGAACTACTGAATGTATAACTATGAAACTTGGCAGATGTAAATAATACACTATGGATAAGATCTACTCAAATTTTTTAGGTTTTTTACTCATACGATTCAAAAGTTACAGAAGATTTTCTGTGTGCCATTTTTATCGAATACACCCTTTATATATACGAGCTGACCCAACGGACTTCGTTCCGTCTAATATTAATTTATCGCTTGCAATATCTTTATAATCGATTAACATAATAGATCGCTATTACAGATATTTACATCGCTTTTTTAAGTGGCATGAAATGGCATTGTCAATCTGAAAAGTGACAGTCAATTGTCATACTGGAGAATCCTGGATAGTCTTCAATTTTTGGCTTCAGAAAGTATGACAAATCGGCGGTCCATTTCAAATTGTTGATAATCTCATGATCAGTTGGCCATGTTAATTGGTGTATGTATGTTAGGATACGGAAGTTTTTTTTTTTTGAGTCTCGACGCAGCGAAAAATCGTCCGATTACTTGTATGATGTCTTGCCGGACCGACATGAGTTTATTACAGTGCTGTAAAGATATCATGAAGAAACTTTCCAAAACAAACAATAACGTTTTGTGCATTTTCATAAATGTGAGCAATTTAGCATTTGCATCTGAATCTGAAAAAGTTCATTAACTCAATAATTGGTAATTGGGCATTTCTTGGGGGGTGTTATTTGCTTTGCTAAGTTTGAAGGTGAAGAAATTTGAATCATTGTGTATTCAAATCATTTTTTTTGTAATTTTTTCTGCAGTTTTGATACAAACAAACATTTGATTTATACGAACGAAATTTGTTTTTTTTTATGGAAAAATGCCTGTTTAATTTTTTCAATATTATGACTTTTCCTTAAATGTTCTTCAACTTTTTCTTTTCCTTTAAACCTTTTTTGATAAAAAGGAACAAATCATCCGAAGATACCGTGAAGATTGGTTCAGCCGTTCCTCGTGTGCAGCGTCACTAACGAACAAACATTCTTTTATATATATATATATAGATATAAGAGCAGAAAAAAAAACATTTTTGGCAACACTGCTTCCAAAAACGGTTAAGCAAGCATCCAGCAGATTGTATTTATACATTTAAGTTGAGTGAATATTGATTGGCTTGTTTCAAAATACTGTAACTTCTGAATGGTTCTAAATACCTTAAATTTTTAAGTAATTTCTTTGTAAACTAATCCGAGGAACACGATGGCATTACAGTTTTTCAAATTAAATGATACTCATATGACGAAAAAATGAAATTTTACTTCAAAATCATCGTTAGCCACACTGTACAAAAGTTATATGTTTTCTGAATTTATTGAACAATTTCTTTAAAAAAACATTAACAAACCGCCCTAGTTGTAAATTGGTTGGAATAACTTCAATGTGACTTAATTAAATCACAAGCAAGTTGCTGAAACCAATATCTCCAGCTTGGGTGTTTTCAGTTATAATAGTTTCAGGTGTGCGATGGTTTAAAAAAGGCATTTTTTTAATTTGAAAAACGGGGATGGTCCCATGGACTGAGAGACGATCCAATCGGAACAAAACCGTATGTATTTACAAATGGGTGGAAGATGAAAAAATCCTCCAAGTATGGTGCAAATCGATAAAAGTCGAATGCTTGTGGTTTGGACGCTTCCTGTAAAATGTTCCATATGTCTGACTAATCTGATTTATTGTTTGCATGGATTTACGTGAGGACCGTTTTTGGCTTATTTTATTTTAACTGAATTAATGAAGTATCTTCTTCCTTGAGACTTTTCTTTTATTCACAAGGAGAACAAATTGAGAGACATCTTTATTTCACAATTTTTAAGCAAACATATCCTTAAAACATAGCTTAAAACAATTATTAGTATCCATGACAAATCATCCAATCAGTATCGCCGGAGGTGCTGGGAAAAATCTCCTATAACTTCTCACTGGGTACGGATTAAAATACCGCCGACCAAATCCGTATCCATATCCATAGCGTGGGCCGTAGAAACTTGAACCGTAGTATGAACCAAAGTACGGTGCCGGTTGACGGAATGGATTGGGAGCTGTCTGAACCAGCAACACCGATGAAAGCACAATCAGACTGAGCACTATAACAATCTTCATGGTAGACGTCCGGAAAGAAACTGATTGCTCGTTCTTGGTCGATCAAAGACTGTCTCTGAATCTCGCATCCACGTTGGAAGAGAATGTGTAATTGTCGGTTCAAAGGTGTTAATAAGAATCTTCGACGGGGGTTTTTGTAAGGCGCAATTATGACTCGTTCTAAATGCATTACACTAAACCAATTGATTCTGGTAAAAAGAAAAGACAGCGATGACGCACTGTGATTTACCGGCGCAGTTTGTCACTGTTATGCTAACTTGACAATTAGCGATGTCGTGGGCCCAACCTTTTTTTGCAAACTCACATCAACGACCTAAGATGACTCGATTCAACGAAAAACCCTTCCATTCATTCAGCTTAAATAAAATAAGCCAAAAGCGGTCCTCCCGTAAATCCCCGCAAACGGAAGGCATAATTTTCGAATGAAACATTTTCATTTCCATCCGGAAAACGGATGTATCTCGTATAATGAAAATAATCAAGAGCCTCATTCCGGAAGCACTCCTCGCCACAAACTCGAGCAAGAGTTGTGTGTTTCCGCGTGCTCCGGTGCTTTAAACTTCAAACAACCCCTCGCGAAAAAAAAAGAAGAAGAAGAAACTAGAAAACATGAGAGAGAAATACTTCGCCCATTAGACAAGCCCCACATGAATGAATGTCGGCCAGGTCGACTGCTGTGTAGTTGATGATGACTAAAGTAAACAAGCGCTTTCCGGGCCAGCCATCGTCGTACCCGTCCGTATCGAGATATGCCGCCAAGATAGAACTGTGTTAAAATTATCATTTATATTCAAAACATATTTCCAACTCTCAAGATTCGCATAAAATAAATATTGCGCCTACCCGGTGTCTTTGCCGGTGGTTCTACCGATTATCGCATGCGATGGAGCGACGCTTCCACCCGCTCTGCAAGTCGTGTCGTGATTTTCTATGTAAATGTAATTTTCACTACGCTATGACCTCCGCCTCCCGTCCCCCCCCCCCCCATCCTCCCGCACTCCGGTTGGTTTCGCGTTTGGTTGGTTCCATTCTATCCCTCCTTCCGCCGTGTGCACCAAGGGTTTGGTGGGGGGCGGTTATCCAACCTGCGAAAAATAATCCCATTCATTTATTATGCGCCACCGAAAGCTGGTTTTCCATCCTTCCCCATTGTTCCTCCGTTTTGGGGAACTGTCGAAACTTTGTCCGTTTTGCTGGATGTTGACAATGGATGGCGACGACAAGCATGTATAGGGGATGAACGCAACGGAAGTAACAGTGGCAAGAAATGGCAATGCAGATCGAAATGAATCTGGAAAAATCATGGTTTATCAGTGTTGTGTGTTTAGGGGGGGTAAGGGTGATATTTTGGTGAGTCCATCGAATTTTCTTAGAGTTTGTTAATAATTCTTCAAGTAATTTTCGAGTAGTTTTGAATGTTTTATTGTATTTTTTTTTCTGAAAAACTTCATAGTTTCTTCTAGTTTAAGTTTGATTATAATAAGAAGGAGAATTCAGCGCCAACATTTGATTAGGGCGAATCTGCTTTTGTAAACAAACACTTTGTTGGCAAATTTTTCGGAAGTTGAATACAATTCCTTCAAATTGAAGAGATGAAGTTCCACTTCCTTGAATAGTGCTTAATTTGTGTTTGTGACCTTTTATTCAAGAGAAAATAGCTACGAAAGCCATTGTTAACAAAAGCAGATTTGCCCTAATCAACACACTACCAAAATGCCATGTAAATTTCTGTCTCCTGAGACCGACACATGCAAGCGTCCTTTAGCACATAAGAATGAGTTCAAAGAGATGCGAAAATAAATTCTATCAAACACGTCTTTCGTCGTACAGCGTATGCTGTACACAGAAATTGTCTCCATTGTATTCGGTCCATGGCTGTACCTCGCGAGCCACGCTGTCAATAGAGAGTCCCCAGGTCGCCTTCTACTTGATCGATCCACCTTGCTCGATGCGCGTCTCTTCTTCTTGTACTTGTCGGTCCGTTTTCAAGAATCATTTTAACTAGGCTATCATCTGACATTCTTATGACATGCCCAGCCCATCGTAGTCGACCGATTTTAGTGATCTGTACGATGAGAAGTTCTCCAAGCAACTGATGCAATTCGTGGTTCATTTGCCTCGCCTTTCGCCTTAGGCTTACTAATTGTTATAAAAATGCAGTACTGCAATTACAAAAATGAAACCATCTGTGAAGTTAACGCAGCCGATAACCAGGTATTCAAATTTTATAGAGGCCACTAGGCTCATGCATATTCCTCGTTATAAAGCATTGTTCAGCGTTGAAATACAGCAACCGTCAAATCCGATTATGCATTACAAAACCACAGAGGGTTTAAAGTTCATTAGGAGCTGATGAACAGCCATTTTCCTGTAGCCAAACTATCTAACATCCAAACTTCAAAAGATATTTTTTTTGTAAATTATGATTTACTCTATTTTACTTACTTACTTACTTACCTATGCTGGTCCAACGGACTATCAAAAGGACCGCACCTGCGTCACGATATTTCTCCATAAAACTCAATTTAGGGCTGCTTGTCTCCAGTTCCTCGAATGTCCCACACCTTCAAGGTCTTGCTCCACCTAGCTCGTTGCGCTCTTCTGCGTCTTGTACTGGCCAGGTTCGAGGCATACACCATTTTAGCGGGGGTTTTGTTTGACATTTTTATAACAAGTCCTATCCATTGTACCCTTTCAGCTTTAGCGACTTTCTGGATACAGTGTTTGCCATAGAGCTGCGCCAACTCGTGGTTCATCCTTCTCCTCTATACACAGTTCTTACAAACACAGCCAAAGGTGGTTCTAAGCACTCGTCGTTCGAAAATTCCAAGTGGTTTTTTCTATTTTACCATATGTTAAATATAAAAATACTATTAATGTAATTCTCGTCAACCAGTTTTAATCAAATTTTGATCACACTACTTAAACCTCTATTGATTGAAAACGTCACAAACTTGAGAACTACCGTCTGTTTTCATAAATTCGCTATCTTCTCATAAATTCGCGTTACTAAATCGAAAAATAACCCTGGCTCCAGCTATACACAAAAAAAAGTACCTGTTGTGACAGGCGATCTGCGAGTGCGGACGCTACAGCAAGCCGTTCGGGCACCATAAACGGGCAGATTCATCGAGAGGAATGCTTGCAGAAGTGCTTGCTGCCCTTCCTCCGCTCTCACCGTGATCCCACGCTATTCTGGCCGGATCTCGCTTCGTGCCATTACGCCAATTTTGTAATGGATTGGTACGAAGCGAAGGGCGTTAATGTGGCCCCAAAGGAGGCGAACCCGCCAGATACACCAGAACCTCGTCCGATCGTTTTAATATTTAATCCCTGAAAATATTTAATCCCTGAAAATTTGAGAAGTATCCGATTTAAAATGAATTTTCGGTGTGTCTCATTTTTGTGTGTCTCATTGTTTTTCTGAGTCTAGTCTTTACCATCTAATATAGCAAGGCAACTGCCTAGAGCACTGGATTGTTTTAATTAAACGATTTGATCAAGCCTTTACTATGATAAATTTGTCATCATTTTCCTGTATGAAGGGCCAAATCCGTATTGTGGGCCCGTAAGCAGATACACTTACGCGCAACTCCAAAGCTATAGGGATCTAGAGAGAAACTCCTTCCAGTAACAAGTTCGCATAAACCACACCAAAACCAAGCCCATGCCTAGTTAAATTTCCTATTAGATGGGGAGAAGAGCCAGTCTTTTATTGTAACCGACCTTTCAATTGCGAGGGTTTTCCGGTTAAAACTCAGTGGCTTAAGCGCCACTCTCGGTTACGAGAGACCACTGGTCGTGCTAAAAATTTGCCCGATTTATGAGACCTTTTCCCAGAGGACCCCTTGAACGGTCGTTGGTGGCTTACAGCAAAAACAATATAAAGAAACGCCAAATTTCTAAACTAACAGACAACGGACGAACGTATTCTCTAAGAGGGAATCTCTAACTCTGCCGTGGGAGGAAAAAGAGAGCCGAATAGCGAAAGGAAGCGTATGCTTACCCAAAAGGGCGAAACGAGGAAAAGCGAATGTGACGTAGTATGTGAGGTTTATTTAAGGAGCAGTTTTAAAAACGGTACAAAGGGTTTTCAACTCTTCTAATTTGTTTATATTATTTTAGCATTCGTTCGTGTTGGGCTTCCTTAATAATGTACGGAAAGAGCAAAATCATGGCCATGAAAAAACATGCTCACATACCTGCGCAGGATTTTTGATTACTTGACTTGATGATGGCGTTGGATGAGGGCTCGACGACTCGAAGATGGCGGTTGATGACGGCTCGACGACTCGAAGATGGCGCTTGAGGACGCCCTACCAGACTAAGCGCTGATGTCCGCGGTGATGGCGACGAAACGTGCTGCAGGATGGCGGGCAGCAAGTGACTCCGTGCGCAGTATGGCCGAGATAAAGTTGCGGAGGGAGTGGCGGCTGGACGGAAGACTTCCGGTTTGGTCTCGAGAGCCAAGCGACGACGGTTGGTCGTGCTGTCCCGGGTGATTCGTTCCGCAAGGATAAAGGGCCAACGTACCTTCGCACGGCTTCGCGTACTATGTTTCCGCTATGACCGCCCGTGATGAAATGAACCCCGGTCTCCCGTTGGATGGAATCCGGACCGCGGTACGCTTTTGGCGACGCACTCGCAGGATCCGGGCTCTCGGAAAAATGGTCCACAATAGCTAAGAAGGACCTACTTCGACGGATAATTGGCAACCGTCGGGAAAATCGCTTAGAAACTTGGCGACTTCACTCACCCCCGTTTTGCTACCCTTGAAAGGCGGGCCTTTGCGAGGCGCACGAGTCCGATGATCCGTTGGACGGATAGCACTTCTCCTCAATGCGGCGTTCACAATCGCCGGACGACACACGTAGAACCAGCCCGTACCAAAAAGCGCCAAGCGCTGGAAGTCCAACACGAAGTTCACATTAGTTTAAAATTTGAAACCCAAACTAAATCCATTTAATTACCTTTTATGTACTTTTTCTAAAATCGAACAAATTTGATTAAGTGACGCAAAAAACTGATTCCGACTTAAGTCAACTGCGCAAAGAGAAAAAGAACGTTTTAGAAAACCACTGATTTGAATAAAACTCACACACCACTTTTTGATACCTTTAACGGAAATAAACGAAGAAGCTAGATTTAGCTCAACAAGTAATGGACTGTTTTTCGCGCACCTCCTTTCACCAGCCGATTCGAAAGCGATATGGTTGAGTCAGAGTCGCTGGACAGGGTAGAAGGTTCCTAATGGTCATTTCCTATTCAAAAAGGTGATCTTCTAAATTCTCAAAAGCCATTATCTTAGAGCTATCGGGATGGTGACGGACTTCATGGCAACTCCAGAAGAATGAGACGGATGCAACAACCTCACACAACATTGAGCCTTAATGGCGATGTTGCGGCTTAAACACGATAATTATGGCAAAGCTATAACCTCGATACAGTGAGGATCTGATCTTATATACATTGATGAAATATTTCAACTCCTATCACAATCAATCGTAAAATATAAATTATAAATTAAACTAATTATTTACAAGAATAAAAGACTTAATATATTAACAAATAAAAGGACATTACTATATTTACATGAAACAATGAACATTACTACATCTACATGAAAAACGCAGCGCGTTACATTAATCACAAAATGTTAACAACAGGAAGTTGTCAGTCTCACTCTTCCTATCCAAATTGCTTCAATCGGGTACTCTGATGGCCCCCCCTTGATCCCAACATATGATGTTACATAAATATATGAAAAATTCAGAGAAATTAATATGATTCGCTTACCTTGATTTTGAAATCATCTTACCTTGAAGCTTGTGTTCGAAAATTTGGCTAAAAGTAAAATTAGTTAGGGTCCCTCGTTCTTCCCCTTACTGCTTCAACCTTCCTTTGATGAAGGGTCCATATTATCGTCTCTGTGTTTCTGCTTTCGAGACTCACAATGTCTCAATGAGCACAATGTATGATGAGCAATGAAATTAAAATCGAGCGCAAAATAGGGAACTATGATAACATTTTGGAGAGTGTTTAGTGGAATACCTGTGAAATGAGAAGAAGGATAAGTAATTACCATATAATTCCAACTACCTCTATTGCTTATCTTGACAGATACGCTCATTTCGTCTACAATGTGCAGACTTCTTCTGTTCCGTGTATTAATATTCCTTGTAATAGTCGAGTATTAAAACATGACAATAAAGAAGTCTGCACATTGCACTATGGTCCAGATCACGAATTTACGAGGAAACATGCCCCCAGCGCCTAAACTTGAAACTTTACAGCAAAGTGATGTTCAACAACATGGTTTGTATCAGTAAGGTCCATTTTTTGATGTTGGCTAAAATTAGGGTGGTCCCCATTTTCACGGAAATACAAAAACTAACTTTTTTATTAGCAGAAATAGACGTTTACACTTCTAGGCAAAGTTGTAGCGCAAAAAAAATCATGGAATTTTCATACATAAATTTTTTGTGTAGCTTGAAAATTGACCTATTTAAAGCAATTTTTCCTCATCAACTTACACACTTAGAAAAAATCGTGTAAATTTGTGACCTAAAGAATGCACATATTTGGAGCGGCATTGATGACATAATAATCTGTTGCATGCAAAATTACACCAATTACATTAAATTTGGACCGTAATCTTTTACGACACATTTCAGGTTAATGTAATATTTTAAGACGATGTAAATGTTCGGTAGATGTATAATTATACTTGAAACGAATGCTTGATAGAACATGAATTTTCATGACTGTATATTTTTACCCCAGCTTGACAATCAGCAGTTTATGTAACAATTGTTACATTTATGTGGTAGGCTCTATTGTAATCATCAAAATCAAAATTAATTTTAATCTTTTGCCCTGCGGCAACAACATAAGAAGTTAAAAGATCAAAATTCCTGCTTTGATGCGTAATGAATATATTACATCTGAGCAATTAATTTAGATTTTGAAATCATCGGTGGCTTGCTAGTGAGCAAATAGTATTTAAAAATTTTCAAATGTATTTCAGTTTACTGCCACAGGAAGCAAAAGGAAGTTCACACATCGATGACTGCCAAGAGTCGAGATATAACTGAAGCGTATATGATACGAACAAGAGAGGAGTGACTCCTTTAGTTTAAATGAATGGTCTTGTAATTTTAAAGTTCAACGACGAAAAACCAATATAACATATGAAGGCCATGTTATATTAAATTATTTAGATTGACTTGAACTAGTATTCATAACGGAGATTTGGAACACCCTCAATATAACATAATTACACAGAAGCAAACCATTACGTCGACTCAAATTGTGTTATTTTTGCGAATATGCGTTTCTTGTAGCTTTCATATTTTTTAGTGTGTAGGGTGTACCATAAAAAAATGGTTTCACCCGAACTTTTTATATCAATTCCCACCGGAAAGTTGAATTCCGACGAGTTTTAGAACTTTCAAATTTCATGCATAAATTTTTTTGTAGCTTGAATATTAACCGATTTAGAGCAATTTTTCCTCATCAACTTAGGGTGTACCTAACTTTTTTATTTCAATTCCAACTGTAAAGTTATGTTGCAACGAGTATTAGAACTTTTGAAAACGCGTACTTTGAAATACAAATTTTGCTGCTAACTTCAAACAATCAATAGTTATTGAAGTTTTTCTAAAACAAAATATGACCTTCTCAAATGTTGATTTCTATGATTGGGGCAAACACAAAAGAATTAAAGAGGTCATTTAAAAATGCAATTTATATTGTTCAACATATGTGAAAACTAGAGATATGTTATTTTTGTATCATGAGAAAATTACATTTAAATCTGGGATGGTTTAAAAAGAAAAACTTCAATAACTATTGATTGGTTGAAGCTAGCGGCAATGTTAATATATTAAAACACACGCCTTCAAAAGTTCTACAATTCGTTGAAACCAAATTTTACAATGGAAAGTGAAATAAAAAAGTTAGAAAAAAAAAACATTTTTGATGGTACACCCTAAGTTGATGAGGGAAAATTGCTCTAAATCGTTCAATTTTTAAGCTTCAAAAAAGTTTATTGATGAAAATTCCATGAAATTTTCTGCGTTACAACTTTGCTCAGAAAGGTAAACGTCTATTTCTGCAAATTAAAAAGTTAGTTTTATGTATTTCTGTGGAAATGGGGACCACCCTAATTTTAATTAACATTAAAAAAATGGGCCTTGGTGATTCAAACCTACAACATGAAACATCACTTTGGTGTAAAGTTTCAAGTTTAGGCGCTGGGAGCATGTTTCCTCGTAAATTCGTGATCTGGACCATAGTGCATTGTACCAAATACGCGTAGACAAAATACGCGTAGCTTTCAAGATAAGCAATAAAGATAGTTGGAATTGATTGAAAATTACTAATCTGCCTTCTCATTTTCGGTAATAAAATCGCTTAACATCACAATAATTGTAATTTAAAGGGTTTCAGTGCTCTGCTCAGTATGACATTACTAGACCAAATTGATAACAAGCTCCAATATCACATTTTCGTAGTTTGATCTCGGAGCATGTTATCATTCACACACTAAAAACACAAGGAAATTACATGACAAGTAATTTGAAAAAATCACACAATTTAGGTCGTCGTAATGATTTGCTGCTGCATCTTCATGTTCTTTTAAGGGTATTTCAAATACCCGTTATGAATAATAATACGAGTCCATCAAGATAACATAATATTACAGTACCTTCAGATATTATTTTGGTTGCTCGCCGTTGTCCTTTAAAATTACAAGACCATCCATGTTAACTGAAAGAGCCACTACTTCCTTCTACGCATCATCTGCGCTTTAGCTGTTTTTCAACTCTAGGCAATCATCGACGTGTGAAATTTCATTTGCTTCCTGTGACAGTAAACCGAAGACAGTAAACCGAAGTGAGTTGGTAGCCAAATCTTAATCAATTCTTTAGATGATGTATTGTCATCACGCATCAAGGCATAAACTATGATCTATCTTCTTCTAATATTGATTCAGAGCGTGAAAATGCATTCATTTTACACGTATCACATTCAGAAACTTAACAGGGATAATATCATGTCGTGTCTGACCCGTTTCACCCCATTTCATTCCTATTATTTGATTTTTCTTGTTCCTTTCCGAACAGCAGCAATCGTTACGAATTATTTGCGCTGGAAAAGTACACACCCACAGAACATCTGCATAGAAGTTATTTGGGGCGACGTTGCGTATTTTTGGGTCTTGTAGATAGCCCGTTTTGCCCGAATATCCCTATAATAACTGGTTTTTCTTCATTTTGCTCATGTAGTTGTAATCACTGCAATATATTTTGAATGTAAATGCATACATTTTGCACATATCACATTAAGAAACTTAACAAGGATAAGTTTATGTTGTGTCTAGCCCTTTTTACCCCATTTCATCCACATATTTCAATAGTCTACCTTTGTTTTTTTGCTAGATTCTTTCAAAATAGCCAGAATCGCCGGAATTACTTACGGGCTATCTACAAAACCCAAAAATACGCAACGATGCTCCAAATAGCTTCTATGCAGATGTTCTGTGGGTGTGTACTTTTCCAGCGCAAATAATTTGTGACGATTGTAAAATTGATCTTTTTCACCATATACATGTAAGAGCACTTCCTGATTATAACGCTGGAGTCAAAGATAGCTATCCTGGAAATTCATTTCTCTATTATTTCTTTTCGTTGGATGTTCGTTTCAAGTTTAATTTCCAACTATCGAGCATTACCATTGTGTTGAAATATTACATCAACTTAATATGTATAGAAATAGGGTTACGGTACAAATTTAATTTGGTGAATGTAATTGTCCATGCAGCAGATTAGTAAATCATAAAGGCCACTCCATTTATGTGCATTCTTTGAGTCCTAAATTTACACAATTTTTTCTAAGTGTGCAGGCTAATTAAATAGCTAAAATAGCAAAAGAGATAACAAATGAATGTTCATTGGATATGACAAAATTAACTCGTTTTAATATCATTGAGTTCATTTTGATAACAAATCGTGTGATGTACGTAAATTTCTTGAAATAATTTTAAAATAACGTTTTAACTATGATGTAATATAAATTCACTTTGAACTGAAGTAGTAATTCTGGTGTAAAACGCAATTGCATATGTATAATATGTTGGTTATATTCGAAATATTACATGTAAAGGGCGATACGGTCAAAATTTGGTCAATATCAACTTGACGTATTTCTTTCAATTTTGCATTTAAAAAACCTGAACACCCCTCATTTTGAAGGTGTGTGTGTGTAGAGTGTTGCTCCTATTTTGATTTTGGAACTCACTCTTCAGTTGTCAAAATGCCGTCCAAGCAAGAAGAGCAGCGTATCAAAATTTTGCTCGCGCATCGCGAAAATCCGAGCTACTCGCACGCAAAGTTGGAAAAATCGCTAAAAGTTGCCAAATCAACCGTTACAAATGTAATTAAAGTGTTTGGGGAACGTTTGTCGACAGCCAGGAAGTCTGGATCGGGGGGAAATCGAAAACCGGAAGCCGCTGAGACGACAAAGAGAGTTGCCGGTAGTTTCAAGCGAAACCCTAACCTATCTCTCCGAGATGCCGCAAATAAGCTGGGTGTATCGTCTACAACCGTGCATCGAGCCAAAAAACGAGCCGGACTATCGACTTACAAGAAGGTAGTGACTCCAAATCGCGATGATAAACAAAATACGACGGCCAAGCGCGATCCCGGAGGCTGTACACGACGATGCTGACGAAGTTTGACTGCGTGGTAATGGACGACGAAACCTACGTCAAAGCCGACTACAAGCAGCTTCCGGGACAGGAGTTTTATACGGCAAAGGAAGGGAAAGGTAGCAGATATTTTCAAGCACACGAAACTGTCAAAGTTCGCAAAGAAATATCTGGTTTGGCAAGCCATCTGTACCTGTGGCTTGAAAAGCAGCATTTTCATAGCTTCCGGGACTGTCAACCAAGAAATTTACGTGAAAGAGTGTTTGAATAAACGTCTGCTGCCTTTCCTGAAGAAACACGGTTGTTCCGTACTGTTTTGGCCGGATTTGGCATCTTGCATTACGGTAAAAAGGCCGTGGAGTGGTACGCCGCCAACAACGTGCAGGTGGTTCCCAAGGACAAGAACCCTCCCAACACGCCAGAGCTCCGCCCAATTGAGAAATACTGGGCTATTGTCAAGCGGAACCTAAAGAAGACAAAAAAACTGCTAAGGACGAGCAGCAGTTCAAGGCAAACTGGCTTTCTGCGGCGAAGAAGGTGGACAAGGTGGCTGTACAAAATCTGATGGCAGGGGTCAAGCGTAAGGCCCGGCAATTCGGATTTGGAAAAGCGGAAGCCTAACTGAATATTTTTCCTGAATTTTATACTAATTGAACTTGAAAAAGAAATTTAATTTGATTTTTTAAATAAACGATTTCACCGATTTACACGCGTTTTCCCTTGACCAAATTTTGACCGTATCACCCTTTAACAAGTCACGTTCGGCAAAACCCATCTTTTACCTTCTTTAGGTATCGGACTCAATATTTCTGACCCTGATTGGAGTTTCAAAATGCTATAACTTTCTAAAATAAGCATCGAGAAGTTTGAATTTTCTTGACTTTTACAAAATCATGTAAACCTACGTTTCTGCATCGTACCCTAATGAATTTGACATTTCTGAAGGGCTGTTAATAAAAGTTTCGGGTTATATTTACCCGAATTTCAAACTCACATTTTGGAAAGTTCATATGACAAAGTTTTTAATTCTTAGCAGTCAAAATGCGTGTTCAGGATCCAATTTTCCGTTTCAAGTTTATTTCTTATTCGTTAGACTTATTTTAGCCTTGAAATGGCCATTCTGGTATGTCCCGAAAGAACCGATTGGGATTTTCGCCGAAACATGCCTTTCGACGGCTCTAACTTCATGATTTTTCCGTAAACAATCTTCTTATAGTCATCAAATGGAAAATTAACACATCCAAGTAACAATTTTATTCCAGCCGTATAGCACTCCTCCCAGCTTTGTTGATAAAACTACATTCAAAATTGTTTTGTCCACCAAAATATCCTCTATTCATCTTTAAAGCCGAAATGTGCACAAAGTAGCCCACTCAGAGGGTCTTGAAAACAAATTAATATAACCTTTATAAGACCATAAATATTTTGAAATTTTCTAAGGAAAGATGTTATGACCATAACCTTTATAAAACCCATTGGCTGCCTTAAAAACCAGCATATGGCCAAATGGCCACAGTTGTCATACTTCACTGTGGTATCGTGGTTGGTTTTTGTTGTTCTGCTTTGTTTGATTCTCTGCTCTTGTGATTCATTTAACAGTAAACAATATTCAAGAAAAAAGTAATAGTGTTGCTGGAAATTTTGTTTGATAGCAAAATATAAAAACAAATTGAGTTTTATATAGCATATACTGCTCCAAATCATAAGCGCTTTTAATTGATATGAATATTGGCACGATAAGAGCGGAAAATTTATGCGCCTCGAAAATTATGCGAGTTTACAACAAAAAAAAACAAAATTGAAATAATCATGTTCGATAATTTAATCAATAATTTTCTGAAAATTTATGGAATTCAATCAAGTTATCAAAAAGAATTCCGAAATTGGTCTCCGATTTACAGTTCATTTATGTTACATTTAATATTTGGTTTATTTATTTTTCCACATTTCAATGATTTCTTATATTTCAGTATGGCGATTGAAAGAAATCATAGTTGTTTTTCGTCAAAAAGCCCATTTATCTTCGCCATGACGACTATAAAACTATTTGGTCATTTGGTAACTAATCTCAATACCAATTTGCCGTTTAATGCATTTACTGGAGGCAAAACTGTTTTAAAATGCTTTTTTTAACTAACCACAATAAGCTTATATGAATGAGTCTCATTCAAAACAGCATTTTACGAGCTCATAAAGTCAAAATAAAAACTTTGATCAGAGTATAAGTAATTTAAGAAGCCAAGGTTTCAAGATCGCTGCAAAAAAGCTGTGTAGGTTCTCATAAACCTGACAAAAAAAATATAACCTACTGCAGCTTCTGGTACAATAATGAAACAAAATTGTATTCCAGTGGCGTTCACAAAACTTTAATAAAACTGAATAAAGCTAGATGGTTTTGGCAATGTTGCTTGGGTATTGCCCAACAAACATCAATGCTGAGTAACTGTTTGCTCAAACAAATTTGGGGTTTCAGCTTTTTGTTTCTAGAAAGCCGAATAACTTATCCAAATTTGTTTGAACAAGGTTATTCGACACTGATGTTTGTTGATTGGTCATTCTGGGACAATCCGGATACTCCGGGGAAACTCTTCAGTAGGACAATGCTATTATATCTGCACAACGATTCGAGACCATATTTGGAATGATGAGTCCTGACGAGAAGAGTGCTAGAACCTCAGAGAAAGGATTTGCAGTAAAACAATAGTGGCAAACTTGGAATACTAGGCAGGCATGAGCACTGAATCCAAATGAAGGGATAACCGTCGACGAGTAACTCGCCTTGTTCTGGGGTCGAATTTTTAGCAGGCAATATATGCCCAATAGACCTGCAAAATATGGCATCAAGTTTTTAAAATTCATGCTGCTCGGAAACCGCTCCTAAAGTCGCAGATATACCTAAAAAAAATCTGTAAGAGTAAGAGTGGAGTCGAGAGAAGTCAACCAAGGACATAAGGTATCTGGTGTTGGGTGTTGGGTGCAGAATACGATGGCAGACGTAAGGCATTAGACAACTTCTTCACGATCTTGAACTTGAGTGTGTCACTTCCTCACTTCCTCAAACTTGAATTGCTCTATAGTATTTTTAACAACAAGGACTCGATTAGTCCAACTGATGCAGCAAAAAAGTTTATGACTACGCAACCTTACATCTGCAAGAAGATAGGAATAGTCTGCCACAAGAAATCAAGAGAATCAGAGTACACAGAGCAACAGATATCAACCGTAAAATCCCAATGCCGCTGGATGACCCGAAATTACGCCAGAAAATGTTTTGTTTTGGATGATGAAAGCTACTTCCCTCTCTCAAAAACCAACATCCCAGGAAACGGTCGATATTATTCTGATAACATTTCTGAACGTGGAATATTAGTTTAAGCATAAGTTTCAGCAGAAGGTGATGCTTTCTATTGCCATATCTGAGGAAGGAATTTCCAAACCATGGTTGAAACCCAGTGGCTTGGCTCTTAATCAAGAAGTGTACCAAAATCAAAGTTTGAAGAAAATATTGATTCCATTTCTTCAAGCATTTCATGCAGATGGAAATAACGTATGTTGGCCGGGTAAAGCGCCGTCGCATTATGCGAAAAAACAAGCCTTCAAAACATTCCGTATGTACCGTATGGACTCCAAAACATTTCGTATGTACCAAAAAATCGCAATTCAACAAATTTTCCCCAGTGTGCATGCTGAGAAATTTTTCAATGTTAACATATTAGGTACATGTAAAAGCTTATGTCAGTTTTCAAATCATTATGTCATAGCCTACTTATTGATTTGCCGTCGTAAAAAACAAACTCATATGTCTCAAACTCGCTTTCATATTTCACTCCACCACTTTCAAATTATTCCATTCGGGCGCGCTCCAACTTATCGGGTTTTTATCTCGAAAATTGAGTCTTAACCGAGAATTATAGCTTCTTTATTCCTCTAACGATTTTCCAGATAAGCTGAATTTATTACCACAACCCCAACGCCACCATCCGTCTCGCACGGGATGAACGTGACTTTCACGAGCACTTCCTATTGTTCGGATGCTTATTTCGTTTGGGAAGTCATCCTCCGGTGGTGGTGGAGGCGGTGGTGGTGACAGGGACAACACATCACTCGAACGAAATAGCGAACCGATCGCACAAAAGGCCAAAAGCTCACCACTTTCACCCATCGAGGACCGGTTGCTTATCGACTCGGAAAGGATTTCCACACCACTCATGCCTTCGCAAAGCTCACAATTGCTGCCGTTGTCCCCCGTTCTGGTTACATTCTTTATTTTTTTCATCCAACCAGTTGAGAAAATTTGAATATTTTTCGCATTACTTTCAGCATAAAACGATTATGTATGTATGGTGAAAATATGTTATTTTTCTGTGCCACTGGTTGTTGCTCCAGGGCGATGCTTAGACGTGTGGAGGCGGTGTTGCCTGACTCGCTCTAATCAAACGCCTTGCGACATTTTCACCCTCCAGTGAACTTTTGGCAGTCGCTTCCTGGCGAAGGGGGTTGAATTGTATCGGTGGCGGGAGGCAGGAGAGGAATGGCGGGAGGTGCTGCTTGATGCTTTTTTTTTTCGCTGTCTACCCAAGGAAGTTATTCCGTTGGAGGATGTTTTTGTGCTCATCCGCATATGTGGAGTGACGTGTAGAATAGCAAATTTGAGAAATGGTGGAAAAAGTTGCTTGTTTTGTGCCCTGATTTCCATTGATTTATTTTTAAACGTCAGTTGAAGGAGTTGTTTGGGGTTTTAATGTGCTAGCTCTCTTGGTGGTGCAGGAAACTTCTTTTATAAACTTGTTAATAAATGCACATCTTATCATACAAAATTTAGAATGCTCGAAAGCCTGACACGGGGAGATATTGTCTTAAAAAAAGTTCTCTGCAGCATTGTTTGTTAAATGCATAAAAAGTGTATTATTTGAACCGACCAAAATTTTAAACTCTTTCCGTTAAGTTTTTAGTATAAATGATATCGTAAACATCCAAATTCTAATAAAAAAAAAAGAAGTTTGTCTATATAATTATTCGTTTTGCATTAAGGTCCGTGCACAAAAGGACAACAATCGAACTCAAATCGTATACATAAAACATAATTAATTTTAACAAGCGTATAAAATTTGCCCTCGTTCAATTCCAAGCCAAAGGAGGCGTAAACAACAAAATTGTTTGCAGTCTTTCATGTGCCATACAATAATGTTTGCAATCTTTCACACAACAGGCTATATTCAGACGTTATTTGGCTCAAATTGACAAGAAATATTCCATTACTTTCTGCCGAATCTAGCATGCCCTTTATGTGCATTAGGTAATGCAGAAAATTCGATGTTTCTTTTTATCTGTGAAGACAAAATTTAGATTTCCTTTTGTTTTTGATTTATTTTGATTCATTTGGCGGTAGGTCTTTCCAGAAGTTAACATTTCAAAAATGTATGATGCATATTGAAGGGGGTTGTCAAGAAAGACAGTCCTAAAGACTGTCGTGCCTCATTATCCTAGTATTTGAGCCGGTTTTCCCAGAGCTTATGACAAGTTCTCTATCGTTAAGTTTGAAATTTCATTTTTTTTCTCATTGGTCTAGCATATAATATTATATTTATATAATGAAACTTAGCTGATTTTCCCACATTTATGGACAATTCTTCATTGAAGCATTCGAATTTTTCGTCGAATAGCACGTCCAACAACTAACCTTTTTTTAAAACTTGAAACATACATTTTTCATGTTTCCCTTCTGAGTTCCTAAACTTTGGCAAAAGATGTTTGAAGTTTTTAATTGTTCTTCCTGTTGTGAAATTTGTAGACTTTCTTTTTTTTTTGACTTCGTATTTTATTTCCTCACAATAATCAGGATTTTCGGGTTCTATCGCTATGGTTTAAAAGCATTTGTTATGTTTTGTTTTGGCTTGTCTGACAGATCTCAAAGGACTGCTTTGAATTATTTTGTTCCGAGTCCTGTTGAGAACAACCTTGACGTTCTACAAGGAAGATAATAAGGAGCTATTTTATTTATTCTTTACATAATTGGCATGCCGTGAGTTTTTATATTTGGGAATATTGATTCTTCTGCTGAAGATAACTTTTTGCAACTTCGTGGCATAATAAGGCAGACCCACATTCGAATGCCGATTTGCGTTTTCATTTGAAATTGAACATAAACATGAGCATTCACATGATTGACCGCCCGATAGCTGCTACTACGTCATTGACAGATCAGCTATAACTAAACAGAGAACCAACTGATGATCAATGGAACAAACAATGTATAAGAATAGGTGATCTCAAATATTTAATAGGCAATAACTCCACCAGCCATGCCTGAGTTCGGTTCAAGTAGGGAATGGGTACCCGAACAGGAACGAATAACTTTTTTTTTTTCATTCCCTTATTATTGAGATTTTTAGCCCTTGGCTGGTTCATCTCCCGTCGTAGTCACTCAAATATCTTTTTGGGCTATAAATTAGAAGAAAAATTAGTAATCTCCAGCTAATTCCAACTACCTTTACTTATCTTCGACAGATACGCGTATTTCGTCTACAATGTGCAGACTTCTTCAGTGTTTCGTACTAATAACTCGACCTTTTTGGGAATTTTCGTAACTTGCTCGTGGGTGAGATTTGAACTCGTGACTTTGGCGTGAGAGGTATGGATGTTAACCACTACGCAGGGGTCGCCCCCAGGAACGAATAACTTGATAACTGGCCGTAGTATTTAAAAGCGTTGCATAAGAGGTCAAATACGTTAGGATAATACCATACAAATTTTTCCACAATATTGTGCGAATACCAAATTGAGGTAAGACGATACCAAAATAGTACCTCTCAGGTATTTCCAGGTATCCTAAATAACAAGTTTTGTTATTCGAGAGATATTTTGCTTGCAATTCTTAGGTTTTTACATAGGTATTTTACCTTTTATGTTGTGCTTTTAAATACTAAGGCCAATAACCAAGATCAAAATCAGGTATTAGTATGTTATTTTCTTCGACTGGGTAAGAATGTGTTGGCGTGATACTTGTTTCGAAGGAAGCCATGGAGTCCACTGCCTCTAGAAATCACTGGAGTGTGCGATAAATTTGTTGGATATGTAGTAGGATTCGTTTTGGTGAACGGTGCGCTGAAATCAGTGCGGCAGCAGCTAATAAGGGAAGGTCCATTAATTATGCCACGCAGTAAGGGGGGTGGGGAGGTTTGGGAAAACGTGACGATCCATAAAAAAAATTGAAGGTCCATACAACAAACGTGACAAGGGGGGGAGGCTGGGTTTATAAAAAGCCATTTTTTGCGTGACGTAATTAATGGACGTTCCCTAAGATACTTTACTATATATCCACTTTATTTCCTGTACAGAGATCCACAGTAATACTCTTCAAACTTTGGAACTGATTTGAACAAACAGTAGTGATGCTGTTGGGGCCATTCGCCAGTGTGGGTGATTTATTGCAGTAGAGTACAAAAATACGTTTAAACATTTGAGGACCGATTTAAACCAGCAATTGTGGGTATAGTTTCTTATAGTTTAGTTTAAAATACATGAAGTTTGTCAGAAGCAGATAATTTCTCATCTCCATGCGAATCGCTAGGAGTGGATGGACAAATGTGAAGAACAAATGTGTGAAATAGGCGGTGCATGCTAAAAATAAAAACCCAACAGCGGGAGATAATTTCTCAGCCGTGTTAGGCAGCATTGGGAGAGGGACAAATCGCTAAAACTAGAAAAAAGCAATAGGTAGTATAGGAGCCCGATCGGTGCATAGCCTTTTGCCAGTCAAGGGGATTTCCCCCCTTGCCTACCCTGCATCTTTTAATTTCAAAGCCTGCCGTTGCCCTATACGGAACTATCAATACACTTTCTCTTCAAGTATATTCGTTCTAGCAATAAATTACTGTCCACTCCTAGCGCTTCGCATGGAGATGAAAAATTATCTGCGTCTGCAAACTTCATCAAAGATTATTTGTATACATTGTTATTGTGTGGATATTTGATCAATGAAAATTTTACCATATAATTTTTTTTTATTTTGTCAGAATTGACGGTACCAATCTGAAGCCGGACAATTCAAGCTGAACAATGCATTCGATCCTAAGTAACATTGCAGATTCTCTTGTTAAGGTTTCTCTTTGGTTAATAGTTTGTCTATTGCACGATTTAATGATGTTATCGACATATTTGATCCATAATTACACTTTATATCACTGTACTGTGTGTTTAAAATACTCGAACATGTTTTTACGTAGCCGTAGGATCCCAAAGAGAAAATCAACAAAGAAAGTCTCCCAATGTTTCTTAGGACTTATAGCATTGTTTAGGTAGAATTATTTATTTCATTTGTACCAACAACCCCATGGGTGACACAGCTTCTAATCGCGAGCTATTTCTGCGTTGTTTTTCAAGTGCCGCGAGTTACCCACATTGCTCAATATTTCTCACTGTCATGTGCTTCCTCGTTTTGTGATTTCTTAAACCGTGCATCACAGCAAACTGATTTAGATCAATACGTCAACCCTTCTACCTGTTGTTTTTGCTGCTTTTCCCTTGGAAGCAAAATGATGCCTGGAATGATTCTGCAATCTAGTGGCCAGAATTGAACAAAGTGATTACGGTGGCTGAGTTGATTATTTCCTCTAATGCCTGTACATGTTAAATTTCGGACAGTTTTCTTTCAGTGTAGATTTTGAATAATTTTACGGATCGCTGAAACGTTTCACTTCTATGACAGCTGAAGCTCTCCACTTTATTGAGTGGTACAACATAATAAAATTCTTGTTACATTCAGTAAAATCGTGTCAAATCAAGTGGAAGTGTACGAACGACAGCAAAATCCAAATTTATCGGTGCGTGATCTTGCCAAAAAAACCAAAAATTACCGAAAAGTACCGTTTTTGGAGTTTGCAAATCATTTGACCAGCACTTGACTGCGGATTGGAAGGTTAAAAGTGGGACAAATCGGAAAGTATGCTCCCGACAAATGGACAAGAAGTTGGTAGCCATTACTCAGAAAAATCCCAATCTTTCTATGCGAAATGTGGCTCGCCAAGTTGGGAAATCAAAATCATACAAACAAAAAGTGAAGCAGAGGCAAGAACTGCACAGAAAAAAATAATTAATTGTAACAAGCACGTAAAATTTACCCTCGTTGAATTACAAAGGAGGCGTAAACAACGCAATTGGTTGTAGTCCTTGATGCGCCATACAACAATGTTTTCAATCTTCCATATAACAGGCTTGATTCAGGCGGTATCTGGCTTAAATTTACATTAAATATCCCATTATTTTCTGCCAAATCGAGCATTCCCTTTATGTGCATTAGAAACGCAGAAAATTCAGTGTTTCTTTTTATCTGTGTGAAGGCGCACTAAGTGAAAAAGGTGCCCAGGTGTGATGAAATGCCAATTCCACTGCAAAAAGTCATGGTAACGAGCTTAACACCAATTTTTGCAAACATTTTCTTGCATTATAATGGACGACGAAACATACGTACTCGAAAACTTTAAACAGCTTCCGGGTCTGGCTTCTTATACTGCTATATGCCGTTGCCGAGCATTTGCGTGTAAAAAGGTGTCCAAATTGCCGAAGAAGTTTTTAATTGGGCAGGCCATACGTCGTCGAAAATCTATAAGTTTCGCCCCTACCGTCACTATCAATAAGGATGTATACGAGAAAGAATGTTTGCACAACGGTTGCAATCGTTTATCACAAGCCACGACTCTCCAGCTCTGTTTTCGCCTGATTTGGCCTCTTGTCACTTTTCGAAATCCGTCCTGGAATTGTATAAGGTACAAGAGGTCAAATACGTGCCAAAAAAGCCAATTCACCAAACTGTCCAGAACTTCGCCCAATAGAGAAGTACTGGGCTCTAGTTATGTGGAAACTCTTGGAAACCAAGAGGAAAGCAAATGGTACCGATGATTTTAAGAGAAGATGGAGTATCGTCACAGCAAACGTATCTGAGGCTACCGTAAGGAACCTGATGGCGGGTGTACCACAGAAAGTACGAGAATTTAATAGAAAGAAGGATTTACATCTTAATCAACTGTTTCTAATTAAACTCAATTATTGTGAAATAAATAATCGGTTCTGTTGAATTGAGTGTAATTTTTGTTGTTGCTATTATTTTGGTGACCGTGTTTTAACCTGGGCAGGCATCTGATCATTTCCCTAGTAGCACACTTGTTGCAAATAAGTCAAAGTAACTGTAATGTGACTCAATTAAGTCACAATCAAGTTTCTGCAACCAATTATGACAGAGATGTGTTGCTTGGGTTTAGAGATCCACAGGCAATACTCTTATCGAGGTTTCCGGAGCTTTCGTAACCAGTCCGATACTTTCGATCATGGCCGAAGTGAAAACCCTACCATTCGAACTGTTGGCAGCATAGTCCATAGCGTAGACTGCCAGCCGAATAGTTGCCAATAATCGTGGCAACATCACTCTTTCACTGACTTCAATTCGGGGCTGAATCGACTCAATGGACTAATGTCACGCGTTGCGTCGTTGCGTCGTCCATTTTACCGATATCGGTAAAACGGACTTTTATCACCTTCCACTGATAGCAATTCACAAGCGGAAAAGAATGCTATGTCACAAGTTCCGGAAACGTCCAAAACTAACCAAAAAAAGGTGAAACAGACGTCGTGATGGTGTTACGTTAGCGGAACAGCCCTTGATATTTATTCTGCAGGATGGTGCGAGCTGCGGCAATGGGTGTATAAGTTTTTGTTTTCTAAATTTAAATTCTAGGCTCTAAATGTATCTTTCTACTTTAATTCAATTCTTGACCACTGTAAAACGGTGAATAGTAATTAATCTAGGGACTTTTTTTCAAACGGGCAAAACTGACATACGTAAACGATGGTTTTTCCGTAAATTACTCGTGATACAAAGTCTATCCATGTGAGCCACCAATTCCTTCGAATAGGAGGACTCTTCCTCTACGTCCTTCGAATTTTGAACAAAGGCATCAGTACCGTTTATTAGCGCATCTGAGGTGCTGCACAGTGCATTATACGCCACGTTACGTTTAACGTTCAGATCTAAAACAAAATCGATTGATACCAATACATGAGTTTTCCAACCGATTGTTCAACAACAAACAACATGAAAACAGATCAGAAGTGGTTCTATAGATGTCGATATGGAATATGCTCAAAAGAAAGAGCTTGATTTTCATTTGATATTGATGGTCAGCAGCTTCATCGTCGCTTGACGATTATCAATTGACCATGACTTTGCCGGGCCCTGATCAGGGCCCTTTCGTGAAGGCGTTTAAGCAGAATCTCAATGCTTCGGTCCACGACCTAATATATAACGGGGAAAGGGAGGGACCATCAGGGCACCCAAGTGAAACGATTTGGATAGGAAGCATGGAACTGCCTCCTCCCTATTGTTAACATTTCGCGGAACGAGGGCGGGCTCTTCGAACCCATCTATTGGGTTTATTCTGTCAATCGAGGGCTCGATCTTGATGCTGTGGGTGTGAACTTGCTTTTGGAAGGAGATTCTCTTCCCTATATTCGTGGGTTTCGCGGCAGTGTCTCTGCTTACGGGCCCGCCCAAACGTTTTTGGCCCTTCATACAGGAGCCCTTGAAACAACAATAGAATCCTGATCAAATTGTTTTTCAGATTATTCCACTGCTACGGAAAGCTACCTTGCTACAATAGATGGTAGTATTTCTTCATCATCATCATCATCATCATAATGAACCGCTCGTGTAAAGATTTGTCTGGAAACTGATTTAAAACATCGCGAGTTTGAAGTCCCTTTTTCTTCGCTTTTCTTGTCTCCCTTTTCCGTTTATCAACTCATACACCGAAGCAAATCGTCATTTATTTTATGTTTTATTAATTACAAGTTAACATTCATATCGTTCCTACAGGAAGCTGTTTAAAGTCTTCGAGTACGTTTGTTTCGTCGTCCATTATGATTCGAGAAAATGTTTGCAACACATTGGTGTTAAGGTCCTTAGCACGATATTTTGCATTGAAATGTTTCTTATCATCACGGTTGCCTCTGCTTCACTTTTTGTACGTGTGATTTTGACACAGGACGCAAAACACAAAACACGGTTCTTTTCAGTGGTTTTAGTCGCTTGGTAAGATTGCGTACCCATAAATTCGGATTTTGCTGCCATTCGTACAAAATGCGTTTGTGCGCTTCCACTTGATTCGACGCCATTTTACTGAATGTAACTTAAATGTAGACAGCTGTAATGTTAGCCTTTGTCATGTCAGCCCATTGCAGATGAAGTAGATTCAAATAAGCGAGAAAGAAACTTCGCCATGTAGGACACAGTGCGATTCGACTTTCTCAACTGTCGTCTTTGGATATAGCCATACGGCTGTGGGAACTTTTTCAAGATGTAGGACCGCCACTGTGATTCAGCATCACTGAAGTGTCCGCTTCAACGCTCGTCCGACCAACTCTCTCCTACTGTAGTTTTGTAACGAATCGATATAAGGAGTGTATCGAATATAAGCTATCCACATACATTTGCGTTGTACGCATGTATTTGTGATGGTTTTTTATGCTCTGAACACTGCATGCTGTGCGTTTGACTGTCAGCTTTCTTTTGTTTACTTGTTTGTGCGGTTCAAATTCTGCGTTTTCAAAATGTCGCGTATTGAAAAGGAAGTGAAAATTAAGGTTCTGGACACATGGCTAAGTGAGAAGGGTATTACTATGCGAAAATTGGCAAAGCGGTTTAGTATTCATCATGCGAGTGTTAAAGCCATCATTAATAAGTTTGGGGAACACTATTCTTTGGATGAGCTACCAGGAAGAGGCAGAAAACCCGGTTCTTCCAACCCGAAACTGGAGCAGAAAGTGGTATCTCTAATCATGAAGAACAAATCAATGTCAATACGTGATTTGGCCAAAAACGCAGGAACGAATGTCGGAATGATCCAGCGTATCAAGAGGTGAAACCACCTGAAGACCTACAAGAAGCAGAAAATCTCGAAACAAAGTGCAGAACAGAAGAAGCGAGCAGCAACAAGGGCCCGGAAATTGTATTCGCGTCTTTTGCAGCGTCCGGATGCATGCGTTTTGATGGACGATGAGACCTATGTGAAGGAGGACTCAAAAACCCTTCCAGGTCCACAATACTTTACTGCCGTCGTTGGAGAGGATGTGAGCGATGCGGACAGGTCGATTCAAGTGGAGAAATTCGGTCGAAAGGTACTGGTATGGCAAGCAATATGTTCCTGTGGTTTGAAGTCAACCATTTTTTACACTACCGGAACTATAAATGCGGAAATCTATCGATCTGAGTGTCTCCAGAAGAGATTGTTGCCTGTATATAAGAAGCATAGTACACCTCCACTGTTTTGGCCAGATTTAGCATCGGCTCACTATGCCAAAACCACTCTCAATTGGCTTGCGGAAAAGGGTATAGATTTCGTTGAGAAAAATATCAATCCACCAAATTGCCCTCAGCTTCGACCCATCGAACGTTACTGGGCAATCGTGAAGAGAGTCTTCAAGAAGACTGGTAAGGCAGCTGGGAACATGCAGGAGTTCAAAAAAATTTGGGCTCAAGCGTCCAAAAAATTCGATGCAACACTTGTCCGGAACTTGATGAAGAGCATTCGATCACAGAACAGAAGTATATCTTGAATGACAAATAATGCTGAAACTTGTGAGCTCTTAGTGGCGACATCTTGCGGTTGAGGTCACACATTTTACACGGAAAATAATTTAATCTGCTCCAAGCTTAGACAACATTTTTAGACCTGCTTGTATAGAGTAACAAGGTACTAACATAAAGGTTTGTTCCTGGTAGAGCGAATGTATAAATATAAATAAATAGATACTATTAATGATTAAACTTTTCTATTGTATGAATAAGAAATTGGATGTGTGCGTACATCGATTTTTTCATACCATCTTTAGCACACCCCATCACCTCACACTTAAGCAATTGGAAAAGTTTATATTCAGACTTTAAAATAATAAGCAATTTGATATAACATGCATAACCTACCGCGATTGTAATAGTGACAACTTGCGGTATGAAGTCAATCGGGAGAACTTCCAGCCAAAATAGCCTGATAATTGTGACATTTTAATCGACTTTTTTATTTGACCGAAAATCTTAACATGCATTTGACTAAGGAATTTGAGAATTTCTAAAATGTTATGAATTTCAATTAACAAGAAATCTTTTGTTCAAGTGCGATTGCATTTGAGAAAAAAAAAACAGTATTCATATACCCCTCAATGGGACTTTGTATGGGAGTTAATTGACACTTTTAGTGTCATTTAATAAACTTATTTTATTTTAATTGAAAATTGTGAACAATCGTCTAAGTGATCGTTACAAATGATTTTGAGCTCAAAAATAAATCTAATTTAACGGAATAAAAAAACCTACATTTGTTTATTGATGCAACAACCGTATTTCTGAAACCGACGTAGGAATTTCAGTATTAACCTTAATTTACAAATTGTAACTCGGAAAAAATCCTTAGAAAACAACAAGTTGTAGCGATTAAACCTGATTGAATAAAAACAACACCAAGGAGAAACATTTTTTATTTGTGCAAAAAATGTGATGACATTAAATTTTAAGCAACTCAAACCCTCTTTTATTCGCTTCATTTTCGTGAATATACTTGAAGATATGAAAAGAAATATCGGAAATATGGCATGTCTTATCGTTTGATTTAACCTTTTATCGGCAGGGAAGTATATGAAACAGTGGATTTTTTTTTTGCAAAGCGGGTATCTGGAACAATAAGTAAATTTACGCAAAATCGTCGTCCCTTAGCATTGGCAAGGAATAATTAGCACTGTTGAAAAAAAATCTCTTTTAGTTTGTTCGAACCTTCTAACGGAATCTTCTCATAAAAATCGTTTAAGGGAGCTAAATTATTTCTTTTTAATTACGTTTTAACTGCTTATTTTATTAAATGTATGCGTGTATTGTATACTATTTTCAGTGTTTCCCACTTCCCAGTAACAGTGGTGTCTGAGTACTAAGTTTTCTCCGAAAGTTTCACAGAAAACTTATGGTAAAACTGTCAAATACACGCAAACGCAACGAGCAAGCCTCCAAAATTATCGGTTCTCGGATATTAAAACAAACGGTTTGGCAAAGCTAATGGTTTTATTCAAAAACGGGTTTGAAAATCATTAATGTTTTTGAATGAATGTTAATTTGACTCTTGATTTTTTGATCAGCAACTGGCATTGGCGTAACTACTGGGGGTGCCTAGGGGGCCAGCCCCCCCAGGATTCTGTAGGCCCCCCCCAGGATTTTTTCCTAATATATTTCTAATTTGAAATGAAACACTTTTCATAATTTCTAACGAATTGTAGGTTTTTTTTTTGTTTTTGTACTTTGCTTTCTCCAGAAATTGTTTGAACGAGTTACTATTTCTGAAGGAGTAAAGTGCACATACCCTCTTCCCCACACTTTTATTATATCCCACTGTACCTTATAGGATAAAAATTCGGTACAAATATCAAGAAAACCATAGTTAACGACCATTAGATCCATGAGAATTCCGATATATCAACATTACATCCATTTGCTAGAACCAAATATGTGAAGAGAAAGTATCGATAGGTCCTAAAGCGCTCGGCAGGTTATGTAATTGAATAAAATTAGTTTGAAATTGAGCATAGGGCTTTTGTTAAGCAGTATTTCGAAACAAACGTGCTTGATCGTGCTCAAATACCGTCAAAGGCACATTATGGTTCTTGCGATGTGAAATCTCTGTTTTTACACTCCCTAAAGACCACATGTGATGGAAGCCAAATTCCAATTAGAGGTTTTTGAAAACACAACTTCTCATTTTTACCAGTTGTGGTTTTTCTCGTCGTTGTTTACTTAACAACCTCGCAGAGAAACCCGGTAAGATGTCGTATGCTGATCCTCTTAACAGCATGTTTTGGCGGAAACCCAATCATTGAATGTATACACTATTAATTTTTTTTAAAATGCGTTTGCTTCGAAATACTGCTTAAAAAAAGCCCAACGCCTGTGCCCTAACCAATTCTAAATTCTAATAATTCAATTCTATTAATATTAAAACCACTAGACCCATAACTAAAATAATAGCGACAGTTAAATGTAGAGCCTGTTATGTTGAAACATAAGATTTGAAACACTTTTCTGTGTACGTATTTTAATTTTATTATTCAAAAAGGTTTGACAATAATGAGTTTTGTTTATAAGCGCATTTTAGAATTCACGGTATTATTTTCTCTTGTACGAACAATTTAGTAGAGTATAGACTCCCACATTGATTAAAAAGTTTCGCAGCTAACGAATGTCCATAAGCAAAATATGGAGATAGAAGTTTATTCATTAACGATAATATTTTCGAAAATGTAGCTTTCCCAAGTAACAATTCAAATGCAAATTGGTTTTATTCATGTTCTATGGTAGTTTTATCAAAGCATTATGGAGATAGTCTGGTTGTATCAGGGCATTTTCCAAGTTAAGGTGATTGTAATTGATTAACAGTTCTTAGGAGTGATTAAAGAACACTTGAAGAAACCTCCATAAAACTACATCATTTATAAGTGTAATTCACCTTATAAGTAATTTTATAAGATACTTGATTCCCCTCTCAAGACATCGTTTCGCAACTTTCATAAAACCTGATAAAAGTTTTGAAAAAGTTTATATGACATTCTTCTTTAAGATAAATGTATCATGAAAATGCTGCCATAAAACGCTCTTAGAACCATTTGATTTCGAATAAGAGCACATACTCTTGAGAAAGAACATTATGTGAAAAGTAAACAAACTGGACGATGGACGCCCATGGGTGAAAGAAAATATAAAATAGTAGATCGTTCAAGCGGAAATTCAATAAAAACCTATCCAATATATTGAGTACTCCTTTATCTCAGCCACCAACGACCAATATTTTTTTTACCATCGCTAGATTCCATTGGATTTGCAACCTACTGAGACTTATCAGAAGGGTCTATGCGTTATGCGTCCTATTTTTTGTAACGAATCAAATTAAATGGTCAATGTGCCGGCAGTTGAAAACCGAAAAACATAACTCTTGATAAACCTAACGTCCCAGGGAGTGCGTTATCGCAATGCGTTATCGTATTTCCACCACCGTTAAATCTAAAGTCGAAAGTAGTGCGCTGGAATCGCTCAGTGATCTACTACACAGCGCACTTCTTCCGAGGTTAGGTTAAGCATATAGATCAAGAGGAAATCATCATGTTTCGCTCAACAGATGTTTCCGCCATAGAGGCAATATTACTATCTGTTATTATTCCCAAAACCATTGTTAGCATATTCAAGTTAATTTTTTTTTATCGGCTTCCGCTGGTGAATAAAAACAATAAATTATAAGCTGTAATTATGACTAAGAAAAACAATTATGCATAGGCACTTTTGATTTGCACGTTCACATTTTCTTTGTTTATGATGTGCCTTTTTCACACTGATCTTATGGCTATGTTATGAAAGAATTGTTTACCTTTAGCAATTCAAACAAGTTTTATTCAAGCGTAGCTTATCGTTTTCAAGAACAGAAAAAAATAAATATGAACTTATCGCGCTCCTCAAAAAATCTGTTACTCTTGTGCAAGCAACATAAGTTTTGTTTGCGTTTTATGATAGTTTTCGATAAAACCATTGAAAAAATGGCAAGCGGGGCTATTCTGGATTCCCTCAGAATGGTAGTCATTTTCATAAGTATGCAACAAAACTCTCATTTTTCCAATGGTACGAACAAACAATGCTGTTTAAAATACATTTTGAAACATAAAATGGATTGTAGACACAATTTATTCAATATCTAACAATTTATCAGCCTTTTCACCTAATAGTTAAATTTTCTACTATTTGTTTTATTTTTTAAATAAGTCAGTGTTCTAGCAATAATTCAGAGGCGCATTAAAATTTTCGAACTTTTATGTTATGTAACACCAATAAACTGAATGTCGCATGAATAATTCATCAAACACAGGCAAAAAACAGATGCATTTATGGTCACC
This sequence comes from Aedes japonicus, assembly GCA_034211315.2. NCBI lineage: Eukaryota > Metazoa > Arthropoda > Insecta > Diptera > Culicidae > Aedes > Aedes japonicus. The sequence goes on along the minus strand of JASCZW010002855.1, from coordinate 73,366 downwards.
TTGACAATTAATTTACATACGTATCCACTTTGGAAGAGAAATATAGTAGCTTCTACTCAACTATAAACAATAAAAGTCTCCATTCAGCAGAACGAATCGAGAGATGAAAGAGGAAAATTATAAAACTATCAAAACTTGTGGTAGTTTTATCATAGTTTAAGTATGTCTTGAATGTCATTACAAGTATGCACCGATAAAACTATCAAGTTTCAAGCGAACCTGGGAAATAGTCTTGAGAACCTCCTGTAGTATGGGCCTTAAGAGGGTTTTATGGCTGTTTTATCGATGTTATGTAGAATATCTAGCTTTATGCGTGGTTTTATCAAATGAGTCTTAAAAACTTCTTCATGTGTACCTTAAAATTGAATTTGTTACTTGGGTTAGAAGTAAGGTAAACATGTAATCAGGTAAATTTCTGAAATCATAACATTTATTGAGGTTGACTTCAGTACCAGTAGTAGTCGATATAGATTGCATAATGGGTCTGTACGTCAGATTTTATCAAAATTCACTTTGCATTTATTATAACTGTTGTCTAACATTTATACTTAAGATTTCTTTTAAGGATTTGATTTTCAATCAAAAGGTTCTATTTTTGGCTGAAATAGTTCCTAGTAAGCAGTGGTGGCCAATATAATCAATACATCTACAGTTTTTCTGAAATATCTGAAATATGAAAAAATTAAGAGATAGGTAGGTATATCCTAATACTTCAGATATTTGTTTTTTTTTTTCAAGAAAACATAATCGTGGAACAGGTTACAGGTTTTTTCCATTTTTTAACATCATTTTAATAGTTATTTTGTAAAAAAAAATATTGGAAACCCTGACCACAGGTATTAAGGACAACATCATACCCTAGATATTTTCAGAGTTTTTTGTAAGGAGCAACTTTAAGCTTATAGCTGCATATCAAAACGCTCAATTTGAAAATATCACTTGTCATACAAAAACCAAAGGACCGATATTATATTGACAACATATTTACTTCTCCACTGTTCTTTCAGAACACCAAAAATTTAGATTCCAATCATCTAACGTTGATAATTCCGGAACAGTTGAAAGCAACGCTAGTGTTCTTCCTCAACTAGCAACTCCATCAGCTTCATCGGAAAACGGTCGTTCTCATCTACGTTGGAATACAGTCGTAGCAATGATAAAGTGTTCTGCTATGTTTGCTGCTTTTCTTGCGCAAAGGCTTTGCGAAAACAAAATGAAAAATTTATTTGCACTATTTTCAATAATTGGAGAAAACTAGGCGAGAAAATAAAAGCTCATGACGATACTACATTGCATAAGGAATGCTTCGAAAAATATTCACTTCACAAGCAATCGTTGTCATCTAGAAATGTACACGAAAAACGTTTAAAGGCAATTGAAGAACAATAGCAACATTATAGAGAAAACGTTAAGAAGCTGAAGGAAGTTGTGAAGGATGAGTATCTACCGACAAAATTTTGAAGATTTTAAACGCGTTATCCAAATTATTCTAAATTTTAATATAAATTTAAAATGTTCATTGACTCAATGTTGTTCTTTGAAGTTTTAATATATTCAGTTCAAACTTGACTCTATATAGAGTCAGGTCTATTCTGTGCCTCGGTTAGTGGAGATGCCTTAAGAGAATCGAGTAAAGGGCGATACGGTCAAAATTTGGTCAATATCAACTTGACGTATTTCTTTCAATTTTGCATTTAAAACCTGAACACCCCTCATTTTGAAGGTGTTGTGTGTAGAATGTTGCTCCTATTTTGATTTTGGAATTCACTCTTCAGTTGTCAAAATGCCGTCCAAGCAAGAAGAGCAGCGTATCAAAATTTTGCTCGCGCATCGCGAAAATCCGAAGCTACTCGCACGCAAAGTTGGCAAAATCGCTAAAAGTTGCCAAATCAACCGTTACAAAATGTAATTAAAGTGTTTGGGGAACGTTTGTCGACAGCCAGGAAGTCTGGATCGGGGGGAAATCGAAAACCGGAAGCCGCTGAGACGACAAAGAGAGTTGCCGGTAGTTTCAAGCGAAACCCTAACCTATCTCTCCGAGATGCCGCAAATAAGCTAGGGTGTATCGTCTACAACCGTGCATCGAGCCAAAAAACGAGCCGGACTATCGACTTACAAGAAGGTAGTGACTCCAAATCGCGATGATAAACAAAATACGACGGTCAAAGCGCGATCCCGGAGGCTGTACACGACGATGCTGACGAAGTTTGACTGCGTGGTAATGGACGACGAAACCTACGTCAAAGCCGACTACAAGCAGCTTCCGGGACAGGAGTTTTATACGGCAAAAGGAAGGGAAAGGTAGCAGATATTTTGCAAGCACAAAACTGTCAAAGTTCGCAAAGAAATATCTGGTTTGTCAAGCCATCTGTACCTGTGGCTTTAAAAGCAGCATTTTTCATAGCTTCCGGGACTGTCAACCAAGAAATTTACGTGAAAGAGTGTTTGAATAAACGTCTGCTGCCTTTCCTGAAGAAACACGGTTGTTCCGTACTGTTTTGGCCGGATTTGGCATCTTGCCATTACGGTAAAAAGGCCATGGAGTGGTACGCCGCCAACAATGTTCAGGTGGTTCCCAAGGACAAGAACCCTCCCAACACGCCAGAGCTCCGCCCAATTGAGAAATACTGGGCTATTGTCAAGCGGAACCTAAAGAAGACCAAAAAAACTGCTAAGGACGAGCAGCAGTTCAAGGCAAACGGGCTTTCTGCGGCGAAGAAGGTGGACAAGGTGGCTGTACAAAATCTGATGGCAGGGGTCAAGCGTAAGGCCCGGCAATTCGGATTTGGAAAAGCGGAAGCCTAACTGAATATTTTTCCTGAATTATATACTAATTGAACTTGAAAAAGAAATTTAATTTGATTTTTTAAATAAACGATTTCACCGATTTACACGCGTTTTCCCTTGACCAAATTTTGACCGTATCACCCTTTAAGGTGACTACAGTAACCTCGTGTGAGTCCATTCTCAATTTGATCCACACGGAATAATACGAGACTTATATTCACCACACTCGATTCTTTTAAGACATCTCAACTCATCGAGGCGCAGAATAGACCTAATTATTCGATTAAACTTGTTTTGATTTATCAATTAAAATAACCTGTCCCCAACAATTACGCTACTTTCTTCGCTCTACTCAATATTTCTATAATCGAAAAAAATCTTCGGGTAGGCCCCCTCCAGGCCCCCTCCAGACTAATTGTCTAGTTCCGCCAATGGCAACTGGTGTATTGAATTTGTGTAGAATTGATATTTTGACATGGTCGTAGCTTAAATGATCTACAAATGTTTCATTTAACGTTATAGGGGATTCTGCCGATGTTAAAAAGGGTTTTAAAATAATTCAAAAGCGCAGACAAACCTTCAAGATAGAACGAAGTATAGCAATATATATGATTGAAATGAAGATACATCAAAACACTAGCAGCTGTTGCTACTTTGCGAATTCTTTACAGCAAGAGATAAAGATTGATTGACATCAATTAATAATGCTCTATATTGCACACGAATTGTTTTCCCAACTGATTAGTGTAGTGACGTCATCTGCATAATTATTATACCTTATGTGTGTGATTTAGAGCCCTTGATTTTTGTTGTTACGGCATTTCTCGAAGTATTTTTTCGATACAGAAGTACGAAAAAACAGATAATAATGCGGGGAAAAACTTGTGCTATTTCTTATGGATTCAGCACAACAGCATCTTATTTTTGCACAGGCTATAAATGTAATATAAACATATTAAGAATGATTCACTATTATTGAATAATATAATAATAATATCAATATACTATAATAGAATTGGTACTTCTGGGGGATTTGTAAACAGGTGGAATTGGTTGTAGTTTATTGGTTCGATTGTTCACGATTCGACCATATACGACCATATATTCGTATGTTCCGAACAATTTATTCCATCAGATTGTAGAAATGCACTCGAAAATTCAAAGGTGTAATTAGTTGTAGTATTGTTTGATGCGATTCTCGCAAAATAAAATGGAAAAATCACAAAATGAAGTGTTGTTGTTTTTTTCTTTAAGTAACCAGAGCATACTGTGATGATCATATGGCAGCAAATATACCACTTATACCAGTTGATTTGACGTTTCTTTAACACTGTAAAAATAGAATGAGTGGAAACAAATAAAACCGAGATACTGTTTACACAAGAAAAATTTTCACTTTTCGTTTCATTGAATCGTTCTAAGTTGCCCTTCTGTTCCGTGATTCGATCCAAAGTTCGAAATTCGTGAAGGAATAACTTAAATTTCATCCGGTCTTCATTATGTTCAAGTTAAACCTCGTACAATAAAGGATCAATTTTTTGTATGAATAAAATATCGGTTTTCAACATAATTTGAAAGAAAGTTTGTGGATAGCTTATTTTAGATACACTCCTTATCTACTAATAGAACAACGATTTTCCTAAATAGATCATCTTCCGCAATAGATATCGCCATTCCTCGGCCCTGTTCCCCCGTCATTTTTTAGCAACGTTCCGATACACTTCAAAACGCTTCGTGAATTACTTGTAACTTCCTGATCTGTTGTTATCCCGATGGAATATTATTTTCCAGAAAGCAACGGATTAGATTTTCACTGAAAGTCACAACGCTTACTGTTCACAAGCGAGTTTTAACTCCAAAGCTATAGAAATTGTGTTATGTTCATAGTCATATGAAGTGAGTTTCTCTGGTATCATTTTAATTCATCTACAATCTTCACAGTACAAAGCTTAAATACTAGAAAATCATCATTTTCCTGTCACAAGTTGGAAACATTTTTGTATTTTCCATACACAAAAGACAGCATCACTGCATTTTCTGTCATTTTGATTACTAAATAAATCCTCAGGTCACTGTGATGCGTTCATCGATAAAAACAGACAACATTGGTTGGATTACGAAACAAATTGAGTAACCGCCCATACACAATGATATCGGAAACGGTATGGAAACCGTCAATTTTGTCAGTTGCTGCAAATGACTTCGATATGTTCAATTAGAATCGGCTTGGATCTAGCCTGTTTTCTTTCCGACAAGCAGGCATACTCAGATCGGGATTTACCGTTTGCCGTTGCAGTTATCATTGTGTTTGAGCCATTACTCGCGAGTAAATCGATGCATAAATGTAGATTAAATTTTAAGCATGCCTGTCTCACCACTTGCAACAATTTTAAAAACGGTTTTGGAAAACAATTATAAAACCTATATATGAATATGCCTGGTTATTTTAAAGCTATTTGTAAACAAGCGTCGACTTAGTTGACAATGTATCTCCTCACCTCCACCTTTTCACCAACTAGACTATCCGGAGGCCACGCTCCAACACCTCCGCAAAATATGCGAATAACAAATTCGGAAGTTAACCCGGAAAAATGACACTTCGCAAAACATTAATTTCCATTTAGATGATAAATTTTTATTGCCATCTCACTGGGTGAGACTGCTTGAAAAACGGTGTTTATTCGATGAGCATATCGAATGGACATCCAAAGCCATAAAAACAGCGATCACCACCCCGCAAAACACTGGAACAACAAACAAGTAAACAATCGATGCGTAGCGGGCATCACGCCTGTATAAATCAATATACACATCAGAAATTTACGAGTTTACCCCCGCCTCCCCAGAGAGAGAGAGAGGGGGAGATCAGCCCTGGAGGACAAAAGTTGCTGTATAAAGCAGCAACAGCAATAACAAAGTCCGGAAAATCTGATCGCCACCACCAGTTGGAGCCCGGAATGGATTGGTTGGGGTCGGGGATAGTTTTGTGGCGTGTTTTTCTCGCGGTTGGTCCATTTTGTTTCGCATCAAGCGGCGGGTGACGGTTGAGCGAGGGCAGCTGCGTCCGACATGGGCCACGCTGGGTCAGTGGAAAACATCACCGAATCGAGGAAAAAAGAAAAGTAGGCGCTGCCTGGCTGGCGGTGAATGTTTTATCGCTTCCGGAAGTGGTGTTTAGTTTTGTTTTGGTGAATGGGTTTTCCCCGCTGCGAAATGAGATGAAATTGTTCGTGTTTTTTTTTTTGAGCTGGATGCGTGAGTGAGCCCCTGTCGCGTTGGGTTAGCAGCTTCGATAGTGATTTGCATAGACAAATTGAGTTTTGCGTGAGCAGGAACAAACGCCGTTGATGGCCGATAATGGACCGGCAAAGTGGTGGATTCGTGGCCAGGATACCGGAAATCCAGTTTTTAGTTTGATTTGCCAGTTGTTTGCCGTGTTGGGAATATTGGATTGATCAAATTGGTTTTGGTTTTGTGCATCGCTGGTGGCGTTTGCTGTTTCCAGATGACTTAACAATCAAGGGAATTTCATCTATTACTGAAAGTTACCAACACGAAAAACATTCCCAGTTGGACAACCAGCTCTGAGGCAAGACTAGGTCACAAGTGCGACGTAAGTTTTCCTTCCCGGAATAGTTCTACAATGTGTGCCCATATGCTCTTCTGCTTTCAGCGTGCCCTCATTCGCCCCCACAAGTCATAAACGAGCAAATTATTCTGCTCATCGTTTTGTGTATATGCACAAACAAACGCCACAGCTAAGCCATCGTAAGTACCGACTGAGAACGAGAGAAGAAATCATCACATACGAAGAAGAATCTTAAATTCTTGAGACGAGAAGACTTGGAATGCAACATGAAACATTTGGTTTTACGTAAATAGGGTTTGGGGTTTAACTTTCGTCGCTACTCGAATAGTCAGTACTTGATATATCTTTTCTTCACGCTTCTCCTGCTGCAGGAAGGACCCATAACGACAATAAGCGATTACGGCAAAGTAGTGTAAGAATTGAGCGAAAACTGAAACATGATCACTCCCTTGTATATACTCTGTTCCTTTCATGCAAGACGCCATCAATATTGGAAATCATTCTTCAATCCACCGATGATAATGCTCGTTTGAAATGTGTAAACTCTGCAGTGGAGAATCGCCGACCTGAACGGGAAGCATTCTTCGAATTGACAGAGGCAAATTATTTCTCAATAAAATATCACCCAAAAATCCCAAGCTATCCTCCTCAGAGAGCATGCACAGAAGCAAAAGTCATAAAGCACACATGACTCCCAGTACCCCGTAATAAAAGGAGCAACGAAAGCATTCGAAGAAAAGGCAAAAATATGAAGCTTCAGCAAATTTTGTGCTGATTTTCCTCCCTCGCTGATGCTGTTGGAATGTTTGTGTATGGTTTTCGCCCCAAGACGAGAATGTAAAGAAAAATTCAAATGATAATACACAATAACCTCAAAAACATAATAGAATCCTATTATCCTTTTAAATTCCTCCATAATATGCTTCCACTCTCGTCGAACCGAATGATTTCTGACCGTCGTCGTCCTCCTACAGGGAAGCACATTTGCCCTTATGCTTCTAATAGAGTTCCTGGGTTTTATCGTTTCGAACCCAGATTGGGAATGGGATATCAACCTTGTTCCGCCATACATACAAATGGTAAGGATCATGGGAAATGGCATCTCTTATTATGTTTTGCTCTGCCCATTCCTTGTATGTCGTGTGCCTGTCGTGGCTTGTATTGCAAGGCCGAGAGCACACTGACTACCGGTAATCCGATTCTGAACCAGCTGGCACCTGAATGTAGAGCAGGTTTTCTAATGTAGCAAAGCTCAGGGGTTCAATGAAAAGTCCAAAGTCGGCAATAATAATTTGTGTAACATATGCCTTAGCCGTACGACGACAAGCAGATGAGCTAACAATACATAGGTACAAAACGAAACAAGAGTATTGTGTGATTTGGGTAAGCTGAACAGTGGTAGGAAAAAGGGCTTTTTGTCTGAAGGAAAACCATGAAAAATCTATTGCGTAATGATAATAATTAACATTATGCTGATTGAAAACAAAACAGCTTCTATTCAGCTCAGTCTCAACTTGAGACTTTTGCATTTTTATTTATTATCGAACATGTTTGGGCCGAAGGGTGTCAGATTATTTGTCGGTCCATACGCTTCATAATGAGTATTTTCTCGGATGCAACTTCATCTCATCCTCTAGAATGTTTATTGGACAGAATCTCTGTGAGATATTCTATTGTTATTCTTAGACGTCTCTTTAAAATTTATCAGATACAACCTTAAATAATACTTTAAAATACTGGAACCGTACGTGGTTTTTGTCCTTCCCCCATAATTATATAATTAACATAATGTAGGGTTGTTAACTTAGATATTTTATTAGATGTGCTTTTCCTAGAATATACAACCGCATACTTATAAATACCCATTGAATGTTCCCCACTCCCAGCGTTATACTACCTAATGTATACAAAAGGCCATAGTAAGGAACATATAACCTAGTTTGTCCCTTAAGTTGAGCACTTTCTTTGTAAAATAACGATAATTTTTCAATAAGATTAGTTTATTTGAAACTGGTGACTATTTGTTTCATACATGTGGTGCATTGAAAGGTATTTCGACTAAATTTAGACAAATTTAGGTCATTTTCAGATGATGAAAAATATCTGTCGGGGTTAAGAAAATCATAAACTGTGCTCAATTATATCACAATGAAATGATAACTGATTTCTCAATTGCTTGAAGAAGTTGATCATAATGATGTTATTTTTATTTTAACAACGTATTTTGTTCATCGGAGCTTCTCATAAGGAGCTGATCCCCGAAAAACTAACGGACCGTCACGCATTTGAACACCATGAGCGAGGGCATGATTGATCACCCAAAGTCGAGTTATTAGTACGAGACACTGAAGAAGTCTGCACATTGTAGACGAAATACGCGTATCTGTCGAAGGTAAGCAAAGGTAGTTGGAATTAAATGGAGATTACTAATTTTTCTTCTAATTTATAGTCACCCAAAGTTGTTATTCTGATGTTGCCAGATCAGCTATAATCACACGGAAAGCCAACAGATGATGTTAAGAACTAACATTCACCCATAATGTGCAAGAACTGGCGATCCTAAATAAATTCAATGAGGGAATGGGATGGAATGTGGCGCTAGAACCAATACCGCATCAATCATTAAACGTTCATAGAGAGCAATCTATTCTAATCCACATGAAATGATGACTAGCGGATTTTATGCACACAAAAAAATCCGTGCCCGGATCCGTGAACTGTAGTCTTGAATTCGAGAACAAGCAAAAATACACCGTGAACTGAATCACGTCATCGGGAACTAGTTCACGTTTTTGGGTAAAAATCATGAAAACGTGAACTAGTTCACAATACATTTTCATTTTCGTGAACGCTTTTGTTTCTGTGTGAAATTGCAGTCTTTAGACACGTGTTGTGCCCTCTGGCAAAATTATGCTTCTAGTGATTTCCATACTTTCATATTTTCAATGAGTTCAACCGGTCAACCAAACGCAATATTTTGTGATAAGAAGGGAGACATATCATAATTTGCGATAACTCAATGCGACTGTCTTTCACAATTGGCAGATCTAAATGTACCCATAATTTAAAAAAACGATTGTTTGTTTCACAATAATAACTTCACAATAATAACTACATTAGAAACAGTTAATTAAGAAGTTAATCCTTATTTCTGTTAAATTTTCGAACTTTCTTTGCAACACGCCCGCCGTGACGGGCTCCATCGTCTCTTGAAATCATCGGTACCATTTGCTTTCTTCTAAGTTTCAAAGAATTTCCGCTTAACTAGAACCCAGTATTTCTCTATTGGGCGTAGTTCTGAACAGTTTGGTGGTTTATCCTTTTTTTGGCACGTATCTGATTCTTGTATCTTTTACCGAGAGACGTGAAAGAGCTCGGCACGGTCGGTGTGGATGTTAGTTCGCTCGCTACTATTTTCGCAGAAATTGACGTGTTTTCGATCAAAATTGATATCCAAAGTATATCAAAAGTTTGGCTAAACGTGTTCTGTTTGCTTTTTTGAAAAATAGTGCATTTCCGATCGGTTTGTGAAGGAAATTTCGAATCCAAAGATTGCTCACCGAGTTCTTTTTCTTATGTTCGACGACGGGTTTCCTTTCACGAGAGTGGCGTGTTTTTTGGAATGAATTTGTGTTAGTGTGCTTGGTTGGATATTGAAACCGCACACCAACTCAAAGGCCCGAGAAGAATCCCGAAGTGTCCCAATACAAACGTGAAGTGATTGTTTTTGTGTGGTGAAGTGAATCAGCTTGAAGTTGAGAGAGTGAGATCAGTGCTCGAGTTACGAGGAGCGGTTGCTCGATTGTTTTGTTTTGATTTGCTCGAAAAACCATCGTCAGAGAGTGATAAAGATCACTAGATGTGAGCGGTTAATTTGTATGGCCGCAGCAGAGGCACCAGTGGCAGTGGTTTATTTTGTTAACGATGTTGCAGAACTGCTGCTGGTGATGAGGGTATGTGATGCGTTTTGAGAATGGCAACAGCAAATAACCGAAGGCGAAGAGGAGCCAGTGAAGGTGCCATATCGAAGCTGTCTTGGTCACGGTCCTGCTGTGGGGATTTTTCCAGATTTTGGGTTAGTCCGGTGGAACTCGATCAACGTTAGAAATCTCAAGAGCTGAATAAGTTTCTGGGGAAGCATAAACATGCTTTTAGAAGACAGGCAACCATTTTTTTTTATTTCTACCTAATTTTTAAGACAATATCTTATACCAAATATATTATGTCTATTTTGTTTAGTTTTTCGTTGGGATTGTCTCTTTTCAGTAACATTGAAGCGGCCCATTGCATTTGGCGAAAAGTGCTACATATTTTCAGCGTATTGTTAACCAAAACAAACCCTGCTGCAAACCTTTCCCCAACTATCCAACATCTCAGTGATTTCTCGTGGAAGTGCAGAGGATTTCTCGACTTCCTTCAAAGCGAGTATCATGTCAACACGTTCCTTCCAATCCCCACCTTGAACAGCATTCGGACACGGCCGGCGCCGGTATTGCTTTATAATGGGTCACCAGTTTTTACACATTGAAGATGCATGTTAGTCCCAAACATCATCTGTTGGTTCTTTGTGCAAATACAGCTGATCTGACAAAAATAAAATTGCATTCGTGGGCGGTCAATCATGCTCATGCTCATGCTCATCCTCTATTGGCAGTAGATTAGATCTCACACTTTGTTCAAATTCATTATCGTTGGATTGCACATGGAATGTGATTCAAGATCCCCACGGTAGTGATCATTTGCCCATACAAATTTCGATTGCCAATGGGTTCAATCCTTTGGAATCTACCAACATCGCGTATGACGTAACCCGTCACACCGATTGGACCGAGTAGATGAAGCCGTAACGACGGTAGAAAGGCTTTCACCGCTGGAAGAATATACCTTCCTCTCCAACCTGATCTTAGACAGCGCGCTTCAAGCTCAAACTCGACCAGTTCCAGGGACGTCATTTCGCAGGAAACCTCCTTCACCATGGTGGGATCAGCAATGCACCGAGGTTTACCGTAAAAAGTCCGACGCGTTTAAAGTTTTCCGTAGACGTGGAACACCTAAGCACTTCGAAGTATACACGGCTCTCGAACGTGAACTTAAGAGCCTCATCAAGGCCAAGAAAAGCGGTTACTGGCGACAATTCGTGAACGGGCTATCGCGTGAAACGTCGATGAGTACTCTTTGGAACACGGCGCGAAGATTGCGTAACAGCACTACGAGCAACGAAAGCGAAGAGTACTCGGACCAATGGATCTTCAAGATTGCGCGAAAAGTTTGTCCAGATTCTGTGCCGGCACGGATTTTTCCTCGCGAAACAACGAATTCGATAGATGAGATCAGCCAACCTTTTTCAATGGTAGAGTTCTCTCTCGCACTCCTTTCGTGTGGCAATACGGTTCCAGGGGCTGATAGGATCAAGTTCAACTTGCTTAAGAACCTCCCAGACGTCGCTAAGAAGCGCATGTTGAACTTGTTTAATCAGTTTCTGGAACTCAACATTGTACGGGATGATTGAAGACGGGTGAGAGTTATTGCCATTCAAAAACCTGGTAAACCCACGTCCGACCACAACTCCTATCGACCCATTACGATGTTATCTTGTATTCGAAAGTTGTTGGAGAAAATGATCCTCTTCCGTCTGGAAAAATGGGTTGAGACAAATAACCTGCTTTCAAATACTAAAGATGTTTTCCGCAGGCGGAACGAACGACTGTCTCGCGTTGTTTTCCACGGATATTCAGATAGCCTTTGCTAAAAAAGAGCAAATGGCTTCTGTATTCTTGGATATCAAGTGGGTTTTGATTCAGTATCTGTTGAAGTTCTTTCAGATAAACTCCTCGCTTGTGGCTTTTCATCATCAATGAATAATTGTTTGCATAATTTGCTGTCAGAGAAACCTATGAGCTTCTCTCATGGAAGCTCTACAGCTTCCCGATTTAGCTACTTGGGTCTCCCCCAGGGATCATGATTAAGCGCTCTTTTGTATAATGTTTATGCCAAAGACATTGACGGTTGTCTAGGTGACAACTGTACGTTGAGACAACTTGCTGATGACGGCGTAGTGTCTGCCATGAGATTCAATAGGGTCGATCTGCAAGGACCCTTGCAGGATACCTTAGACAATTTGTCTACTTGGGCTTTAGAGCTAGGTATTGAATTCTCTACGGAGAAAAATGAGTTGGTTTTTTCTAGGAAGCATAACCCAGCACAACCGAAGCTTCAATTTTGGGGCACACCGATAACTCATTCTATGTCATTTAAATATTTTGGGGTCTGGTTCGATGCAAAGTGCATCTGGAGATCCCACATTGAGTTTCTGAAGCGAAAATGCCAGCCAAGGATCAACTTGCTTCAAACAATTACTGGAACCTGGCGGGGAGCGCATCCGCGAGATCTTCTAACGTTGTACCGGACAACGATGTTGTCGGTTTTAGAATACGGTAGTTTTTGTTTACAGTCGGCAGCTCGGACGCACATCATCAAACTGCAACGTATTCAGTATCAGTGTCTTCGTATTGCGTTAGGTTACATGCACTCGAATCGCACCATGAGTCTTGAAGTGCTGGCTGGCATGTTGCCACTCTCGGATCGGTTTTCAGAATTATCTCTCCGACTCCTTACCTGGTGTGAAGTTATGAATCCTCAGGTAATCGAAAACTTTGAGAAGCTTCTCGAGTGGAATCCTCAAACTCGCTTCATGACTTTGTACCATTTGTACATAACACAGGATGTCAGCCCTTCGCCGAATATTCCCAATCGTGGTTGCTTCTCCGATTTCGACAATTCGGTAAATTTTGATTTTAAAGTTTGGGCAAGTTTATTCCACTAAATCGTTCTTCACTGACGGATCTTTGATAGAGGAGTCAGCAGACTTTAGTATATTTATTGAAATGTATAGCTCCAATCGTAAACTTCAAGCTCCTTGTTCCGTATATGTCGCTGAATTAGCGGCAATACACTTTACGATAGAAATGCTTGCCTTACTAACACCGGATCAGTTTTTCATTTTCACGAATAGTCTCAGTTTTATAGAGGTTATTCGCTCCTTGAAGCCGCTAAAGCACTCCTCGTATTTTCTCATGAAAATACATGAGCTTCTAAGTGATTTATCTTCGCGTTATTTTATCATGAGTATGGGTCCCTTCTAATTGTTCAACACCAGGCAATGAGAAAGCGGACTCGCTTGCAAGGGTGGCCGCTATGGAAGGCGATATTTATGATTGACAAATCGCCTTCAACGAATTTTTTGCTATTTTTCGTCAACAGTCACTCGTCAGCTGGCTGTGTAAATAGAGTAAAGGAGATTTGGGGCTATGGCAACATTCTATCATTCCAAAGGTGTCGAAGAAATCTTGGTTTAGCGGGATGGATGTGGGTCGAGACTTCATTCGTGTCATGTCTCGCCTCATGTCCAATCATTGTTCTTTGAACGCTCATTTATAATGGGTTGGGCTGAGCGACAGCAATCCCTGTGAGTAAGGACAAGGTTATCAACACGCAGATCACATTGTTTGGTCTTGTGCTGAGCATCGTGGAGTCAGATCGGGGCTTTATGATTCCCTTCGGGCTCGAGGTAGACAACCCAATGTGCCAATCCGATATATTTTAGCTGTGCGTAATTTGGAGTACATGAAATTCATTTATGTGTTTCTGACTAACATTAGCCTTAGGTTGTAGTTAGTTTAACTTGTATGTGTGCTATACGTTTTTTTATCTGTGTGTTTTTTTTTCAAAAAATGTTCAAGTCTAAAAAACAGAAATTGTATATATATTAGTGTTTGTACAATTTAGAATTTAAAATTAATATGTTATGTAAACCTCAAACTCATCCCCATCGATATTCGCTCCTCTGCCTGTGCGAGTAATATCCCGGTCGGTTCCTTATGCCAGCAGATATTTAGTCTTCGACGTATTCACCCTTTATAGCTATACCTGTCAATTCTTCGAAGCGATTCAAGGTTTGATGAATCGGGTGAGGTTGCCAGTTTACGCTTTGGACTGTGCTGCCAGTAGTTCGAATGATAAGGTTTCCGCTTCGGCCATGATCGAAAGTATCGAACGGATGACGAAAGCTCCGGCAGATGTTTTACGCAGGAGCAAGAGTTTGCAAAATTGCTGGTCCTCCTCGGCTCACTTAGCCTATTCTTTAGGGCAGCTTCACGTTAACTATGGCCGATCCTACAATTGGGACTCTTACGCTTTTTTCACCATCTGATAATGCCGCTTGAATGTTGAGTTTTGGTCGAAGGTAATACCCAGACCCTTCAGCCGGTTAGTCCTTGGAACGGCAAATCGCTCGATGGTTATATCGCGTGCAGGTCCCCAACGTGCATTTTTGTTGTTGTAGAATATGTTCGACTTCAATGCTGACAAGGCGAATCCCACGCTCTTCACCCATTTGTCCAAGGCCTTGACGGCGGTGTGCAATTTGCGATGGGTACCTTCGCTTTTTGCTCCTTGTACCACGAGAAGGATGTTTTCTGCGTACAACAATAAAGCGTCATGGATAGGACCGAACCCTGTGGCACTCCATTTTCCAGCTCTTGAACACGAGACGTGTGTCTTCCTACAGACACCTGGACCGTCTGGTTCCAGAGAATGCTTCGCAACATGTTTATCATACGATCACGTATCTACCACGACTTCAATGTGTGCAGTATACCGTTTCGCCAGGTATGCCTTCGACAGTTGTTAAGAGGCTATTAGGGACTGTTCGTCTGCTGTTGGCAGCGATCGAGGTAGCTTTTAAAAAAAGCTACCGCGTCCTGCTCAAAACGCGTGTTGGAGTTTGTCAAGCCGTCCACTCGACGGAAATCTGCTTGGTCAAGCAGCTGGTGGGCGATATTAGTCAAAAGGCAGTTCCGGAATTGTGGCAGATCAGTTTCGGAATGGGAACGAAAATAGCGTTCCGCTGGGGAACTCATCAATGCGCCATCGCTCTGGTCTGACATATCTCGCGAGTTTTAGAGAATTTGATGAATTAATGTTTTTTGTCATAAATCTAAATTTGTTCGAATACCAGGGAAGGAGCCCTCTGTAGAATAAGCTAAAACTAGGAGTTAAGTTATCGGTTAGTTAGCTGTCTGTCTGTCTGTCTGTCTGTCTGTTTGGGGGCCGGGATAGGTTCTAATAATGGTTTGAAACTCCATCCCTCTCTGGAAATGGGGACTTCAATACAAATAAAACCCAAGTTTCTGCATAGTTTGAGAACTAATCAAGCAAATGGAACCAAATTGGCATGTCGGAGGTTTTGGAGGCAATATTATTTTTTATGGTAGGTCACGATTTCTCCCTTCTTTGGAAGGTTGTGGGCTCTGATACAAAGAAACAAAAATAGAGACCGACCAGCGTGAAAATTCGTTTGCCGGAATTTTTGGGGACGTCCTAGGTTCTCATAATGGTTTGAGACCTTTCCTCTTCTCTGGGGGAGTGATTCTCACGCTAATGAAACACAAATTTCTACATAAATCGAAAACTAATCAAGTTAATGGAATCAAATATGGCATATTGGATATTTTGGAGACAAGAATGCTTCCCCCCTCTCTTAAAGGGGGGCTCTCAGACAAATGAAACACAAATTTCTGCATAACTCGAGAACGAATCTAGCAAACGGAACGAAATTTGGCATGTGGGGTTTTTTAGAGGCAAAAATGTTTGTATGGTAAGTGGAAACCTCACACCAATGAAACCGAAATTTCCGGATAATTCAAGAACTAAGCAAGCAAATGGAATCAAATTTGGCATATTATGGGGGTTCGAATCAACTTCCTTCTCTGAAAGGATGGGGGGCTCAGACAAATGAATCACAAATTTCTTCATAACTCGAGAACTAATCAACCAAACTGAACCAGATTTAGCATGTGGGGTTTTAAGGAGGCAAAATATGTTTCTATGGTATTTGAGACTTCTCCGCTCTCTAGAAGCTGAAACTCTCAGACAGATGAAACAGAAATTTCAGCGTAATTCAAGAACTAATCAGGCAAATGCAACCAACCATGGCCCTTGAGGGTTTTTGGAAGCAAGAAATGTTTCTATGGCGGTTCGAGACCCCTACACTTTCTGAAAGGGATGAGGAGGGGATCTCAGACAAATGAAACATAACTTTCTGCATAACTCGAGAACTAATCAGACAATTGGAACTAAATTTGGCATATGCGAGTTTTTAGAGACAAGAAATGTTTCTATGAAGGTTTGTGATTTCTCCCTCCTCTGAAAAGCAAGGGTCTCATACACAATGAAACACAAATTTCAACCAAACATGAGAATTATCCAGGCAAATCAAACTCAAAATGTGTATTTTTTGGGTAAGAAACATGTTCTGATAAAAGTTTGAATCCCGTATTAGTCAAGAAAGGGGAATGCTTGAGCTACTCTCAGTGCTACATTATGCACAATAAATAAGTTAATCTAAGGTTATGCATGAGAAAATTGCGTTCAAACTGACATGATACGGCGTAGTTTGAAGATACAACTTTTGTTTACGAAATGTTTCAACACGGAAAGAAAACCCATGGTACAAAATAACAAAAATAACTCTATAATTGAAGTCACACATTAGCAAACAAACATATTTTATCAAAGCTTATTCCAAAAAACAAAAACCACCAGTTCTATCAAATTTTTATTCAGTTAGTTACAAGCGTTCACACTTAGATTTTAAAACCGAAATCCGTAAAATTTAACCGAATTCTCATCAACTAAACGTTCGGTAATCCGATTGAAAGGATTTCGGTAAAACTTTACAAATTCCATTTAACGATTTACAAAAAAATTTCACCTAAGTCCGTTAAATCGAATTAAAGAACGTTCTGTTCCTGTTGAGAATTCGGTAAAATTTTGAAGATTTCTGTAAAAAAAAATCGAAGTGTGTAGCAACGCCTCCGGGTTCAGCTAGTTTCATAAAAACAATCACTGGAAAATCACAAATCGTTTAAAACAACTCAAATGTTTCAAATTTACCAAAAACGAGTTTTGTTCGACCATAAGTGCCGCCGACAAAGTATGCAGTGATGGTAGCAGGTGCGCTCGTAGATTGAATTCAAACATAGAATCATGTGCACTTCTTTTCCTTACCCCATTCCCACTTTTAGCACTGTCGTTGTGTTGATATATTATTACGAACAGAAAATACGATCAGGATAAAAAATGAAGAAAATGTCACCAGAATGAAGCAGCCAGCTGTGTACACACATTTACGCATACACACACACACAGCCATGCTGAACGCTGGGAGCCCTCTGTGCTACCGGGTTTGAAGATCCCCTACATCCCTTTATGCTGCAAGATGTGTCATATGTTAAGGACAGGAGCTGCAGAAAAAAAAACAAAACCTAAGCCCGAAGGGTGAAGGGAGTTTGAAAATAAAGAGTTTATAACAGTACAAGTGAAAGATTATTTCCTCCGCTTGGGCACAGTGAATGGGAAGAAAAGTCTCACAAAAAGCAGAATGTTTGTCGCCATTATACAAAAGGATAAACGGGAACAGGATCGAGATTGGTTTGCCAGCCAGAATGCGGACTGTGGGTGATTGTGGGTGTTATTCTATTTGGTAATCCTCTGTTTTTATGGGATCCCGGAAAAGAAAATCTCTTGTGCAATTTTTCACTTGGTTTGAGAATTGGCGTTGACCAATGGAAGCACTTCACACTAGTATTGACAAAACTGAAAGGGAAGGTCCATTAATTATGTCACGCAGTAAGGGGAGGCGGTTTGAGAAAACGTGACGATCCATACAAAAATTTGGAGGTCAATACAAAACGTGACAAGGGGGAAGGGGTTAAAAAGTAAATTTTGCGTGACGTAATTAATGGACGTTCCCAAATGGATGTTCCCGCTGAGTGTTTATACTTGCTCTATAATGAAAATTGTTTGCTCAAGTTATCGTCGGATGATAAATGACTCTATTTGGGTGGCACTTTCCATGATCTAGCACACGTGGTAAAGTGTGTTGGTACTGTGGCCGGATCAATACAAGATATTTGGACAGCTTTTCGGAATATTCGTTTAAATTTTTCGATTAAGACTATTCAATTGCTTCCAAAATTAGAATTATCAATTTAGTATTCTTGATTCTCAACTTCATGAAACATCCACGTGATCTAAATTGTAAAACAACCAGAATACAGTGATAAATTTTCTTTATCACAACCACAATATTGAATAAAACAAACTGGTTTTGACTTTTTGAATAATGGTGATGGTAACTTGCCTCTTAATGTTTCAAATTTTTGTCAAAACCTTTGGCCTGGTGCCATTACAAATGTCTCGGTTGATCAAATATCGTTGACACATTCAATTTTCAAAATACTTCTACAAAGCCACAATAATATAATAATAAAACCGAGAAATTCAACCCACCGTGAACCAATCCAATCCATTAAAAAATAAACTGAAAATATTTCGACAACCCGCTCAAACCCGCTTCCTCTTTCATCAATCAAGCACTTAAAAATCAATAACTACCTCATTGTTCGCAAACGATGATAGCTTCCTCCACTCGTCCTCCACTTTACGAAGACACAATCATTCATCAATCGTCTTCCTCCACCTACCCCAAACCCGAGGACGTAAGCTCCAGCTGCTGCGAGATGGAAATCATTTCCACCCGAGACAAATTGCGCGTTTTTAAGAATCTTCCAGACAAAGAGGGGGACGGAAAAAAAGAGTGAAAATGAGCGATAATTTCCCCGCCCTTCATCGCCCAGAACAAATGAGAGACTAAATTCAATCAATTTTATGATTAGCCATAAAATTAATTATGTTTAAAGCGGAAAGAGTTCACCCGCGTTTTTTCCGGACTCATTTTCCCTTCGTCTGGTTCCACCCGAAAAAAAACAAAATAGAAGCAAAGAAACTCTGTTGCATTGAGGCATAATGGGAACACTTGTTCTTGCCTTCTTCGGGTAGGGTTGAGGAGGGGGAGAGGGATGTTTTAGTGCTGCTCTCTAGTGCTGACAATGTTGCTGATGTGGCAGCCCATTTGCAGTAATTTTTCATGTTGTTCTGGCGGAAACAAGACGCAGATCAGAGCAAGAAAGTGAGCTGCTCGTGATACGATTTTCATTATACTGTTTAAACGCATTTGTTTTTCCGGCTCGTGGCCAGGCGTGCTGCACTTGCTGTAAGCTGCCGGTTCCTCGCTGCTACGGCTTGTCATGTTATGTTTTTACAGCAGTAAATTAGATTTATGGTCTCTCGTCAGTAGTGTTTTGTGTTTTGGAGTGTTCTGAAAATGAGTTTTGTGTTCATAGAAAAACATTGCGATGAGTACTTCGCCTTGGCAACGGGTGGGTCGTTGGGTGGTTGTTGTTGTACCAGTGTCTAATTGTTAATGGCTAACTTTGTGTTCGAGTAGTATGAATTGATTGTAGTCGGCATCGATCCGAGTTTATTTGTCTTTTAATCCGAAGGTAAATTGAAAAACAACGACTTGTACTACATTCCTTGTTGAATACTTATAATGTTTTTTTTTTTGGCAACAGTGGCGTGTGCTGAGATTTCGATGGAATGATAAAAAACCAAATAATGTCATTGAAATTGAAATTTCAGATTGTAGTTTTAACTTTATCCAAATTTTTATACATTCTAAAAAAACGTTTCTGAAGCTGGAAGAAAAACCTAAAATTTCAAATTCAGGTTGATTTCCTTCATTTTCTTGTAAATTAAATTAGCAACATTTACTATTTAATCAGTAATGACATTTCTTGAGAGCACGTTGCGTTTTCCGCAACCACGCCTCATTTTTAGAAACTGTCACTCACACAACAATCCTCTTAAACCTGGCGTGTATTTAAAGGGTGAGCCGATAATTATTGTGACACGATGCACAGTGATTCCATTGCAGAAAAGAATTTGAAAAATCAACTTCCTCATTTTACAATAAACAATTTATTTTTAAATTTTGTACACAACCTGAAATGTTTTTTTTCCAATGTTTTATAAAGATTGGCTAAAAATTGTGTTCTTCACAAAATTTCTTTGTATTTCGAAAACTTCGAATGTTTTCAAATGTGAACACACATGCGCACATACACCACAAAAG
Organism: Aedes japonicus; assembly: GCA_034211315.2. Lineage (NCBI taxonomy): Eukaryota > Metazoa > Arthropoda > Insecta > Diptera > Culicidae > Aedes > Aedes japonicus. The sequence continues at coordinate 52,955 of JASCZW010002855.1, read as the reverse complement.
GCTTATCTTGATGTTTTTTTATAGCTTCCTGTGCGCAAATACGGTTCCGGGAGACCAGAGTCCTGGAACGTCTGGAAAACCCGTGAGATTAGTTAATACATATGTAAATCTTGCACTACATTACCACGGTTTTACCCTTCTTACAAAGAAGTGTATATAAATATTTATCTTAGAAAACCAACTTTTGATTCAAGATCTGGAGGGGCGAGTGTTATATACAACGAACCCTGCTCGATCAACTGAACATGCCTGTATGTGTGTTCTGTGTGTATCTAGTGGATGTGTGGAATAAAATGTCTAACTCAGTTTCCCAAGCAACTACTGAGCCGATTTGAATCAAACAACCGCCAAATGGAAAACACTGTGGTCCGATACGAGTTTTTGTTGGAATTGGTTGACTGGCTCCTGCGAAGTGGCCAATATCTAACTTAGCTAAAAACCCATCATGTGACACCTCAAATTACATGAGAATACCAAAATTAGACCAATGGTTATGATATGATAAGACCAGATCCACATTGACAACATCCAGGTTGATGTTCCGGCACTTCCCGGGAAAGTGGCCAGATTCGAATTTGGATCAAATATTATGAGAAATCGAAAATAAGTGCAATGGTGATATTATCAAGTTTACAGGACTACAATGACCTCACCCGGGTTCGTAAAGGGCGATACGGTCAAAATTTGGTCAATATCAACTTGACGTATTTCTTTCAATTTTGCATTTAAAAACCTGAACACCCCTCATTTTGAAGGTGTGTGTGTGAGAATGTTGCTCCTATTTTGATTTTGGAATTCACTCTTCAGTTGTCAAAATGCCGTCCAAGCAAGAAGAGCAGCGTATCAAAATTTTGCTCGCGCATCGCGAAAATCCGAGCTACTCGCACGCAAAGTTGGCAAAATCGCTAAAAGTTGCCAAATCAACCGTAACAAATGTAATTAAAGTGTTTGAGAACGTTTGTCGACAGCCAGGAAGTCTGGATCGGGGAAATCGAAAACCGGAAGCCGCTGAGACGACAAAGAGAGTTGCCGGTAGTTTCAAGCGAAACCCTAACCTATCTCTCCGAGATGCCGCAAATAAGCTGGGTGTATCGTCTACAACCGTGCATCGAGCCAAAAAACGAGCCGGACTATCGACTTACAAGAAGGTAGTGACTCCAAATCGCGATGATAAACAAAATACGACGGCCAAGGCGCGATCCGGAGGCTGTACACGACGATGCTGACGAAGTTTGACTGCGTGGTAATGGACGACGAAACCTACGTCAAAGCCGACTACAAGCAGCTTCCGGGACAGGAGTTTTATACGGCAAAAGGAAGGGGAAAGGTAGCAGATATTTTCAAGCACACGAAACTGTCAAAGTTCGCAAAGAAATATCTGGTTTGGCAAGCCATCTGTACCTGTGGCTTGAAAAGCAGCATTTTCATAGCTTCCGGGACTGTCAACCAAGAAATTTACGTGAAAGAGTGTTTGAATAAACGTCTGCTGCCTTTCCTGAAGAAACACGGTTGTTCCGTACTGTTTTGGCCGGATTTGGCATCTTGCCATTACGGTAAAAAGGCCATGGAGTGGTACGCCGCCAACAACGTGCAGGTGGTTCCCAAGGACAAGAACCCTCCCAACACGCCAGAGCTCCGCCCAATTGAGAAATACTGGGCTATTGTCAAGCGGAACCTAAAGAAGACCAAAAAAACTGCTAAGGACGAGCAGCAGTTCAAGGCAAACTGGCTTTCTGCGGCTGTACAAAATCTGATGGCAGGGGTCAAGCGTAAGGCCCGGCAATTCGGATTTGGAAAAGCGGAAGCCTAACTGAATATTTTTCCTGAATTTTATACTAATTGAACTTGAAAAAGAAATTTAATTTGATTTTTTTAATAAACGATTTCACCGATTTACACACGTTTTCCCTTGACCAGATTTTGACCGTATCACCCTTTATCCTATGATGCCTATGGACGTTTCAGTATATTCAATTAATATGTTTGAATCTGATGTAGAAGGAGATGTTCACTAATCACCATGAGGCACCAAGAGTGGACAGTAATGTTCGCTAGAATGAAAGATATGAAGAGAAAGTGTTGAAATTTCCGCCAGTGTACGGTAGGTTAGAAATAGAATAGAAGTATTGAAAATTAAGCGAAAGGGCATGGGTAAAGTAGTTCTCGAAACAAGGACGTTACCTTTTACCTAACATCCCACTGCGGGGTAGGTCAAGGCCAGACGAATTCACCACCTCAACAGGCAAAAGATAACGCAATGGATCGCGCTCATGTACCACTGATCCCAATGTTTGAATACATAGAGTCACCTTATATAGTCCAAAAAAGCTACTGTTTTTTTTGTAGATCTTTTGTTTTGAAATTTAGGACAGTTTCGTTGACCAAGAATATCCCAAGATTTTCGCATTATGTCCGTTGACCTTCTATACTATTCAATGAATATTGTCTAATACATATTGGTCCTTTGCATATTTCAAAAACCTACGGTGACAGTTATAGATCTTATGTTATTAACTCAAGGACAGTTTGGATGACCCCAGTTATCCCATTTTATCTTGTAATGTTTGTTAAAGTTTTAAAATATCCACTGAATTTGGTTAAATACGTAGCGTTACTCTGTATAGCCCAAAAAAAGCTATAGTAATTACTATAGATTTTCAGTTTCGATCTCGAAATTATCAAATAATGACTGTTAGTCTTCAAAAATGTTCGTTCAATATGTTTGAATAAATTTCATAATCTTTTGTAACCCAAAAAGCTTCTGTTACACCTGTAGATCTGAAGTTCTGAACTCAAGTGCATTTTGGATACCCTAAAACATCCCGGAAAGGTACAAAAATAATCAACACATATCACCAAATATTTAATTATGGTACATGAAGGCATATGCATATTCTAAAACAACGCTTGATACTATTAATAAGGCATTTATTTTGTCTTTCTGATCTCTTCATATTCAGAATGTTCAAGGTTGTTAATGAGGCCTTGATTTCTTGTGTTTTTTTTTCCTATATAGAAGAATTGACGGAGATTAAATTTCCCCAAGACAGTGTACGCTTTTATTCAGTTTGTGATTTTTTACATCCATTTTTCTTTTTGGGTAATATCTGATCTCTTTGGCCTGGAGGAGTTCAATATACTTTTTAAGACAAAGTTTTACATTCATGAAATTTTCAATAGTATATGGCCCAAAATCAACATTGTTCTCTTTGAAATTTATGCGTAAAAATATTTCCGATCGATAGGTGTAGATATTTCAAATTGGTTTGAGAAATGACTGAGATATTAACGCTCAAAACCTGATAATTTTTCGTGACGGTCGTGATGCGATTTGTTTTAAATTGTACTCCAGTACAGAAAACAAAGACGTAGTCCTACATAAAAAAACGGTTCAATACAGTGCCCATCATCGAGGACGATGATCAGCCGCTCCTAACATGGAGAACAGACGCTCAGATAGACAGCACATTTGACGAAGGCAGCCATGGACCAACAATGGAGGCTTCTGTGTACAGTAGAGGCCACACCATCCTTGGTCTGATTGGTGAGGTAAAGTATCTTGAAAACTTTCGCTCGAAGGAATACACACTTTAACATTATGAATATTACACGAGACGTAATTCATGTTTGTAAAAAGTCGGGGAGCGTAAGGAAAGATTTCGTGTAAAATTATGTCTCCTGAAACTCCCGACGTCGACAAAAGGTGTGTTTGATTGAATTCTTACCTCTTTCAACTCATTCCTTACCTTACCAATCAGACAAAGGCCAGCGTGGCCTCTGCTGTACACAGAAGTTGTCTCCATTCTATTCGGTCCATGGCGGTCACTCGCCAGCCGGAGGGTCCGCAGGTCACCTTCTACTTGATCGATCCACTTTGCTCGTTTCGCGCCTCTTCTTCTTGTAGCTGTCGGTTCGTTTTCGAGAACCATTTTCACAGGGCTGTCGTCCGACATTCTTACGACATGCCAAGCCCATCGTAGTCGACCGATTTTTGTGATGTGTACGATGGGAGGTTCTTTCAGCAACTGGTGCAATTTGCCTCCTCCACGTTCCGTCTTTCGTCTGCACTCCACCGTAGATGGTACGCAGCACCTTCCGTTCAAAGACTCTAAGGGCGCGTTGGTCCTCCACTAGCAATGTCCATGTTTCGTGGCCGTAGAGAACTACCGGTCTCTGTAGATGGTTGTAGATGGTCAACTTTGTGGTTCGGCGAAGTTTGTTCGATCTTAGCGTCCTTCGGAGTCCAAAATAGGCACGATTGCCAGCCATAATGCGCCTTTTTATTTCTCTACTGTTGTCGTTATCGGTGGTCACCAATGAGCCCAGATACACGAATTCGTCTACTACCTCGACTTCATTACCGTCGCTCTGAACTCGTGCTCCTAGCAGGCTAACATTGTCTTCTCGTGAGCCTCTTCATCACAATCACAACCCCAATCCTACCACCTTCAGCCTTAAGTCTGATGTACGTTTCCGCCATCGTCTCAAAGTTACGTGCTACGATATCAACGTCGTCGGCGAAACCAAATAGTTGGACAGACTTCCTGAAAATCGTGCCACTCTTGTCAATCCCTGCTCTTCGAATCACACCCTCCAGTGCAATGTTAAACAACAAACACGACAATCCATCACCTTGCCGTAACCCTCTCCGAAATTCGAAGGGACTCGAGAGCGTCCCTGATACTCGGACGACATACATCTCACGATCTATCGTTGCTTTGACCAACCGCGCCAGTTTTCCGGAAATCCATATTCGTGCATATTCTGCTATAGCTGGTCTCGATCGATTGTATCATAAGTTTATTTGAAATCGATGAAAAGATGATGGGTGGGAACGTTATATTCGCGACATTTCTGCAGAACTTTCCGAATCTGGTCCGTAAATGTGGTTGCGTAATCTTGTCCAGCACCCATGAATGCCACTTGGTACTTCCCCACGAACTCTTTTGCGATTGGTGACAGGCCGTGGCATAACATTTGGGAGGCGATGCTCAGTAGCGTGATTGCACGATAATTGCAGCTATCCAGCTAGTCGCCCTTGTTATAGATGGGACACACTATTGTTTCCATCCAATCCTCCGATAAACATTCCTCCTCCCAAATATTGGAAATGACCCAGCGCACGGCCTACCTTACATACATACATACAATCTAGCATTCCCTTTATGTGCATTATATAGCGCAGAAAATTCAACGTTTCTTTTAATCTGTGTACTTGGTCACAATCCATTTTCACTTTTCTTCCGTAAGACCTCGCATTGTTCCGCTGGAAGTAAAACTTTAACTTTTAATGGAGGTTTTCGTTTATTTACAAGGCAAGCTACACATTGAAACTAAACAGCTGTCGAAAAAAGTCATAGTCTTTTTCGTACTTAACTTGAAAGGTGTACTCATAATTAACGATGCAGTTCTTACAACGGTGTCATTTGTTCAGTAATCAATTCATGCTCCTTGACCAGGTTGGTGTAACGGGTTTTTCCGGTTGAAGTTTCCGACGTCATATTTTGATTGGATGTGTCTTCAATTGTCGGTTTCTACAACACTTCTAGAGTTTCATTTTTTTCCTTTTACTGCTTCCATTTTGAGTATTGGTCCTTTCACTTGAGTCTTGGTGAATGCATCAATCGAAAGACTGTCCCGTTCATTTGACGAAAGTGATGCTCAATTAACAGCATGACTGGCAATTCGAATGAATTGTTGTTGGAAACTGTCAAAGAATTGACATGGAAACTGCGAAAGGATGAGCCTATGAATCAGAGACCGGAATTTTCACCTACTTGATAAGAGAAACGTCATTTTTCACCCGCTTGGAGAAACAGATGAGAATGTGATAAACGAGATACTATTATACGCCCACAGCAGTTTTCGCGAGCAAAGCAACGGCGATTTATTATTTTCGGAGAGCGTGAGTAGTTGGTAAATCGTTTCTTTTTCGGAGAGCGACATTTTCGGAAATGCAAGAGAGAAGATAATGAATTATCGGCGAAAACGGAGTGATGAAAATGTGAACGGTTCGCTACTCATTGACAACGTGCTTGAGAGAGACCTGGTTTTCACCCAGCTGAGTGAGAATTTCGATCTCTGCTATGAATGAACCATTGTAATACGTCAAATCGGTACATGAACCAACGATGTTCCAGATGAAAAGAAGAGTTGTTGGACTTGATAGACGGTTTGTGTTTGATGAAATTCAAATTATTGATTTGACAAAACATGGGTGAGTGCTGGTTTCATCTGTTGGGAGCAACTCATCTATACCGTCACTAGTAACGTCGTTAGTAACATCAGGTTGCTAAAACAAATGACGTACTCCTTCATTATCCATAACCGTGCTGATCGATGGACTGTTTTCCAAGTACCAAGATTCCAATAACATTTCCTTTAACAGTCATGCAGTTGCCACCAACTCTGTTTAATATTTGTAAAAATGATAATCGGACATGTCTCACCCACACAGATAAAAAGAAACATTGAATATTCTGCGTTATCTAATGCACATAAAGGGAACGCTAGATTTATTTCATGTCAATTTAAGCCAGATAACGCCTGAATTCAGTCTGTTGTATAAAAGATTGCCAATATTGTTGTATGGCATGTGAAAAGTTGCAAACAATTTCGTTGTTTACGCCTCCTTTAGCTTGGATTTAAACGAGGGGATATTTTACACGCTTGTTAAAATTAATTATTTTTTTCTGTGCAGATACCAACAATGCACCACATAAATTCCTTTTATTTTCATAATTTGCTCTATACATTTCTTATTTTGAATGTTGATTTGTTTTATCTCATCAGAAATGTCATCTTATTTTTTTCTGTTTAGGCTTTTTTTACCTTCCGTATTCATTTTCCGATTAGGATGCTAGATACCGGCTATATTTTAAGAATCACTTGATAACTTGAAAAATTACAAATTTTTCCTTGATCTGATTTTTGATTGAATTATTTTTGTAAATAAAGCAAACTGAAATTGAAGTGTTAGAGCAATACTAATGTTTTTCTAGATTGCTTATAAATGTCTCCGTGGATATGGAGCTGGCGTAGGGGTTAAGTGAATATCCAAGCTTATCCGCAATAGGATGTAGTAGCATAAAAGGTTGGCCTCTAATATCAGGGAATAGGCGTTGATACCATCGATTTATTCTCATGAATTTTTTGTTTTGTGACCACGTGGTCATCCATTTTAACTCAATTGTGAGTCGTTTTGCCTCACTTTAGTCAATAGTGGAGTCACTCAAATTTAAGTAAATGTAACTGGGATTGACAAGTCGACAAATCCAAAACGTCCATCTGATTTGAGTAGATGTTTTTTGATTTATCGACTTGTCAATCGCAGTTTCATTTACCCTTATTTTAGTGACTCCACACACACTCCACACAAAATGACTCAAAATTGAGTTTAAATTGAGTTTAAATGGCTGCACGCCTTATAAAATTGATCTTACAAAAAAAGAAAATCTATAAACCCAGTGAGCATGCCAAAGATCGGCTGAAATTTCGAACCCGTCAAGCTGTTCACCCTCAACGCGCAAACCGACAGAAGTATAATTCGGTTTGAAGAGTACACACTTGTTTCCTTCCCCCCCTTCACAACTTACTTGCCCTTCTGCCACATGAGCATCTTGACGACGTCGTTCACGGAAAAGCTCAAGAGCAGAAAAAGTTACCCGAATGACAACCGACAACCACGCGATGTTTCCTGTGAAGTTTCTTTTTCGGTTACTGCTGTGCAAGAACTTCTCAAGCAGCGCGTTAAGAGCTTCGCCAACTTTCCCTTACTTAACAAATCCGAGTCGTGAGCAGTTTCCATTCTTCTTATCCTGTTGCCAAGTTTGTACATGCAAAAAAACTGCGAATCAGCCCAACCAATCGAGATGATAAAACATTATGTTTTTGTCAGAACTTCTTTCGTATGACGAGACACTTGGAAGGATCTGTCCTTTGTGCTCAGAAAAAAACCCACCTCCAAGTCAAGGGTTGCTCATCCTTGACGTACTTCGAGGAAAATCACCCGTTGCTACTTGAGTCCCTTTCTTCCTGTATTTCCTATACAACAAACTGGACCTGTGCTCCCGTGTAGTGACAATGTGACGTACATCCATTCGGGTGGGACAACATTTTAGTTCGCCAAGAAATGTACCATGATAAACCACGATATTCACTAAGTAAAGTTTTATTGCCATTGATTCAAATGCTGTGAATGTAATCGCCGTAAAAAGCGAAGCTCCATCGGAAAACAAGAGCAAGCTGAGCGAAATGGCGTTTACGCCACATTGGCATCCGACGACCGAAATGATCTAAACCGGCAGGGGCGAGACATCGAGAAAAAAGGCGTAAAATCTGACCCGCCGGTGGACGGTGAAAAAGTACAAATTAAACAAGGGAATCAACGGCGATCCATCTTGCTCCTGTGCCTTTGGGCCCGCACTGTGACCACAGGTTGGATTTGTGCCAAGAAACTTTCTTTTCCGATGCCGTGGATTTCCCGTGTGCTTCCATCGCGAGTCGTCGCTGTGCCTGCCGACGTTGTTGGCTGTATTGTTCCGCTTCAGGTTGCCACCGCAGAGACAGGATAAGGCAGGGCCATTGAGGAAGTTTTGTTCCGAGCAAGAAGTTTGCTCAAGAAGGCGAAAATGATGGAAAGTAAAACTGACGGGCCGGAAGGTTTGCTGCACGTTTTAGGTCCGTCTACGAAGCCGCTGTTTGTAGGGTGTTGTTCTTTTTTTTCCACTTTGGCATTATAATTCAACGGTAGGAATAGGAAAGCGAATGTCAATTTTGTTCGTTATGTGTGGTGGATTTGGTCTGGCACCAAGAGAGAGTTTTATAATTAAATTGTCACAAGTTGGAGCAGAAGTCTCGTTTTTATTGAACACGTGAGTGACCTTTTGCGGTTCGGGATTTATTAAAGAAAAAAATGTTTACATTGCCTTAAAGCATTTCCAGCCAGAATAGCAAACCGGTTTTTTTCAATTTATTTTTTTTGGAAACGACTCATCTGATGATAATGTTGTCTCTAAAAAAGTTGTAGGTTATGAAGTGTTCTTCAAGAAAAAAGAAATACACTGAAACTAAAAAAATCATAAATTCATGCTTAAAAAACATAAACGTTGATTTTCTCAAAGAACCTACCCTTCGATCCTCCTATTTTTTTAAAAAAAAGCTGAAGTTATGTCCTTATAGCTAATGAAGAGTTTAAAACGGCCACTTCTTTAATTTTTAAATTTTTTGTTTTTAAACATTTTGAGTTTGGTAAAAATGTTAAAAATGATAATATTTTTATTAAAATACTATCTGAACCCGGTGCGAGCCATGAAACGCATGCAACTAAATGAATGAAAAATGAAGAAAACTGGCGCGTTTATGGTTTTGAATGAATCTGGTTAAAATATTTTCGTTTGCTTGTGTGTGTTATTTATTCAAAAAAAAAAAAGGTTTGTGTCATTAATTCAACCCTTGCACCGGTTGTTTCTACTGGTTTTGCTTTCTGCGTAGAAAAATTTCAAAGACAAACGAAGCCGTATCCTGTCAGTTTGTACGTAATTTTCTCTTGTATAACCTAAGATTAACTTCTTGTGCATAATGTAGCACAGAGAGTAACTCAACCAATTCTTGACTAAAAAGAGGTTCAAACTTCTATCAGAATATGCTTCTTACCCGAGAAATACACATTTTGTGTTTTAGTAGCATGGATAATTTTCATGTTTGGTTCAAATGTCTGTTTCATTGGTTTGAGAGCCCTCTCTTCCCCTCTCAGAGGGGTCTTGAACCATCATGAGAACCTTCCACTCAAAGATCCTGCATAAAATTAGTCATACCTGTTGGGATAATTCTCATGTTTGGCTCAAATTCGTGGTTCATTTGTATGAGAGCCCCTTCTTTCCAAAGAGGAGGGGGTCTCAAACCACCGTTGAAACATTTCTTGCCTACAAAAACCTCCATGCCATATTTGGTTCGTTTGTTCATTAGTTCTTGATAATGCAGAAAATAGTTTTTATTGATAGGCCCCCTTTCTAAAGGAGGGAGGTGTCGAACTATCATAAGATTCTTTCCTGGACCCAAAAACCTCTGCAAACATATGTGCATAGTGGTAGGGATAGTTCTCATGTTTCGTTTAAATTTGTGTTTCGTATGTATGGGAGTCCCCCTTTCCAGAGTGAGGAGAGGTCTCAAATTACCATAAAAACATGTCTTGCCTTCAAAAACTCGTCCATGCCAAATATCGTTTCATTTGCATGGGGGCCCCTTGCTAGAGGCGGGAGGGGTCTCGAACTATCATAAGATGCTTTCCCGGACCCAAAAACCACTGAATACAAACTTGCAAAGCAGTAGGCATAGTTCTCATGTTTGGTTTAAATTTGTGTTTCATTTGTATGAGAGCCCCCCTTTTTAAAGGGAGGAGGGGCTTTGAACCACCATAAAAACATATAATGCCAAAAACTCGTCCATTCCAAATTTGTTTCCATTTGCTTTATTAGGTCTCGAGTTATGCAGAAATTTGTGTTTCATTTGTTTGAGAGCTCCCTCCCCCCTCCCTCCTGATATGGTGGAAGAGTCTCAAATCAGCATAGAAACATTTCTCTCCTTCAAAAACTTCCACACACCAAATTTGGTTCCATTTCCCTGAATTAGTTCTCGAGTTATGCGAGGATTTGCGTTTCATTTGCATGGGATCCCCCCTTTCAGAAAGGGGAGGAGTCTCAAATCAACATAGAACCATATTTTGTTTTCAAAAACCACCGCATACTAAATGTGGTTCCATTTGCTTGATTAGTTCTCGAGTCATGCAGAATATTGTATTTCATTTGTATCGGAGCTTCCCCCAATATAGAAAAAAATGTTGTCTTCAAAAACAACCACATACTAAATTTCGTTCCGTTTGCTTGATTAGTTCCGGAGTTATGCAGAATATTGTGTTTTATTTTTATGGGAGCCCCCCTCCCCCCCCCCCCTTAGGACGGGGATGGTTCTCAAGCTACCATAGAAACCTTTGTTGCCTTTAAAAACTCACACACGCTAAATTTGGCTTCAGTTGCTTGATTAGGTCTTGAGTTATGTCGAAATGAGTGTTTCATTTGTATGGGAGCCCCCCTTTCCAGTGAAGAGAGGGGTCTCGAACCATCATAAAAACCTTCCCCGGCCCCAAAAACCCCTGCATACAAAATTTCACGTCGATCGGCTCAGTAGTTTTCGAGTCTATTAGGGTCAGACAGACAGACAGACAGAAATCCATTTTTATACATATAGAATACCGAAAATAGATTTTATGCAGCATTTTTAATTAAAAAGCGGAGTCTGCTTCACGCATCGGCTGTGAACGGTTGTGTCGATCTTTTGTTGCGCACTTTTTTATTATCAGGCATAGCGCATTATCTATTGTTCAGCGGCGCGATTGCACTATGGTCCAGATCACGAATTTACGAAAAAAACGTGCTCCCAGCGCCTAAGCTTGAAACTTTACAGCAAAGTAATGTTCTACATCATGGTTTGTATTACTAAGGCCCATTTTTTGATGTTGGTTAAAATTAGGGTGGTCCCTATTTTCACGGAATTAGAAAAACTGACTTTTTTATTTGCAGAAGTAGACTTTACATATATTGGCAAAGTTGTAGCGCAGAAAATTTTATTGAGTTTTCATGTACAAATTATTTTGTATCTTAAAAATTGACCGATCTAGAGCAATTTTCCTTCATCCATTTAGGGTGTACCATGAAAAAATTGTTTTTTGCCCTTACTTTTTTATTTTAATTTCCACTGTTAAATTGCATTGTGACGAGTTTTAGAACATTCAAAGACGTGTACTTTGGTATACAAACTTTGCCGCTAGCTTCAATTAGTCAATAGTTGTTGAAGTTTTTCTGACAAAAATACGCCCTTTTGAAATGTTGATTTTTATGATTGGGGCAAACACAAAAAAAATGAAAGACGTAATTTGAAAGGGAAATTAATATTGTTCAATATTTGTAAAAATGCTTGCTTTTAAAAGCTCTACAACTCGTTTGAACAAAATTTTATGACGGAAATTGAAATAAAAAAGTTAGGACAGAAAAACTTTTTTTTATGGTACACCCTAAGCTGACGAGGAAAAAGTTGCTCCAAATCGGTCAATTTTTAACCTTAAAAAAAATGGTGGTGAAACTTGATATAAAAACGAAGGCCCATTTTTTTTATGTTGATTATAATTAGGGCGGTCCCCATTGTCACGGAAATACAAAAACTAACTTTTTTATTTGCAGAAATAGACGTTTACATTTTTTGGCAAGGTTGTAGCGCAAAAAATTTCATGGAGTTCTTTTGCATATTTTTTTTTTGTATCCTGTAAATTGACCGATTTAGAGCATTTTTTCCTCGTCAACTTAGGGTGTACCATAAAAAAAAGTTTAGCTGTCCTAACTTTTTTATTTCAATTTCCATCATAAAATTTTGTTCAAACGAGTTGTAGAACTTTAAAAGTCGCGTATTTTGATATATTAATTTTGCCGCCAGCTTCAACCAATCAATAGTTAAAAAGTTTTTCTAAAAAAAAATTGCCCTTTTGAAATGTTGATTTTTATGATTGGGGCAAACACAAAAACTTTTTTTTATGGTACACCCTAAGTTGATGAGGGAAAATTGCTCTAGATCGGTCAATTTTTAAGCTACAAAAAAATTTGTATATGAAAACTCAATAAAATTTTCTGCGCTACAACTTTGCCAAAAAATGTAAACGTGTATTTCTGCAAATAAAAAAGTTAGTTTTATTAATTCCGTGAAAATAGGGACCACCCTAATTTTAACCAACATCAAAAAATGGGCCTTAGTAATACAAACCATGTTGTAGAACATTACTTTGCTGTAAAGTTTCAAGCTTAGGCGCTGGGAGCATGTTTCCTCGTAAATTCGTGATCTGGACCATAGTGGATTGTTCGAGTGAGCGAAATAAGTGCTTTCAAGGATATGGAGCAAGACAATTAATTCTTACCAATTGTATATATATTTACAAAATTTATTTTTTATAGGTTTGCGTCGACCATCAGTTTAATTGGTTGAATCGGTTGTGTCGACATTGCGTTCCGCAATATTTTGTTATCGTGCATAGCGTTTTGTCTATTGTTTTGGTTGCCTATTGTTTGTTGCGCGAGTGATCGAGTGAGCATGAAAAGTCGGGTAAGATGGGTTGGGTGCACAGTATCATCCAAACCAAAGATTCTATGCGCATGATAACGACTTTCCTCCATGCTGAGTAAACGCCCCACAACAACATGGTTGCTTCGCGCCAACAGCAGCAGGCTACAGGCCATGCTGCAGGTGGCAGTGTTGTTAGGAAAAACAGTTCAATGAGCCGTTCGTTTGGATTGTAATCAGTTTTAGCTTAATAACTTTTTCCACAATCGTCGGATGACTTTTCGGTCTTCGAAGAAAAGTTTCCTTGAAAAGAATTGGGATCTCTTATATTTAGATGGCAAAACCCAAGAGACTTTCAAAAACTTTAAGGGAACTGGAATTTGAATTTTGTCCTAGGAAACTATCACACTCTGTGAGTCGCTCCAATAGCATCCCTACTGTTGGTTTAAATCTGTTCAAATCGGATATCGGTAATAAAGCGAGTATCACGTCAACATATTCCTACCCTTTCCTTAGTTGACCTGCATTCCGTCGAGACCGGAGCCGGTATTGCCTTAGTTTGAGATCACCAGTTTTTACACATTGAAGATGTTTGTTAGTCCCAAGCATCATCTGTTGGTTCTCTGTGTAAAAAATTGAAGTTGTTGATCGCGAGTACATTCAGGATCGGCAATTTTTTCCTCTAACTGGTTCATTATTACCTTGTAGTCCTGAGCCTTGGCGTTGAGATTTGTTTGGTCCTCATCTTCCAAAACTTCAAATATATCACGCTTCAATCCATCCATAATTTCCTTGGTTTTCTGCTAGGGGTAGGAAGCACTTCCCAACTAACATTTTTAGTTGCCTAAGCCGAAGTTAAGAACTTATAAGCTATTTTATAATTGTATAAAAGCAAGAGAAGCTGAATAAGCTATAAGCAGAATTAAAAAATCGATGCAGTACTTATGCTTAATGTAACACAGCTTTAACACAACATTTAGCTTTAGGTTGCATACTTTGAAAAGAAAGCTCTTTTGCGAACAATGTTTGTCTGCATTTACACAGCTTGTTTATGTAGCTAAGAAATTAGTCGTTTAAGCTTTTGAATTATCATTCTGTGTTCTCTTACACAGTTTTATTTGTTGGCTTTATAATAGCTTTTCAAAAGCCTTTATATTAGAAATACCGTAGCCGCTATACAGCTTAGTGATTATAGCTGTATAAAATGTTGTATAAGTACATTGAGCGAACATATCGAAAAAAATTTCATTCGATTATAGTATGGAAATTTGCCAGAAGACATTATTGCAAATTTTATACGATTCCCTTATGGAAAGAAATCATAAGACGATCGTATGAATATTTTCCTCACATGAAAAAAAAGTTGCAACCGGGATGCGAACCATGAACCTCGGCATCCAGAGCCGAGCCACAATCCCACGAGACTATACACGCTTGATAAGTGATGTCAATTGAAAGCGTAGAAGAGGCATGCTTTTATCGACCAATGCAACAATAATCTTTTAATACGATCTCTTATGGCTTTGTGGTTAATAGTTCTGATCGTAGGGATAATTTCCTGAGTGTAGTTGCGGCACAGAGTATGGAGCATATATGCAGTTATTTATATGGAGTTCTTGAGCTTGAGCTCTTGAGTTGGAGTCTTAGCTGTCAAACTAAATAAAAGGAATACCGTCCATTTTATCGAGCAGAGCATTTTCAAAATATTTCGAAGGATGTTTAAAAAATTAAGAAAAGCGGTACTTACTATTGAAAACAAAATTTGAGAAAGTATGAAGCTTATTTGAGGAATTCATATTCGGATATTCGCGCAATTGACAGTGCTGTCGAAAATTGCTTTCAAATAAACAATATAAATTCCACTGAGCAGAAGATCAGGTGTTCAATTCCGAGTCTTAGTGGATTTTTTTAATCACCGGAATTCATTAATATAGCAATGATAAATATAGCAATCTATAACAACAGTTATAAATGAAATTGATATTAATGTAGTTTAAAAAAACTATAACAAATGAATCCAAGCGCGGCACAGCTAACAAAGTAAATTGGATGGTGATCATGTTTAGATTATAAGAATCTCGGTAACACTGATTTTCAGTACAAAACTGTTCGTAAATAGCTTCAGCAATTATTGTTGTTCAACATTATTAGAACTAAAATATGTTTTGAACACTTTGAATACGGGTACTGGAATTCCTCACAGCTGATATGGATCTGAGGATACAGTCACCGTTCTTAAGGTGAAGGTGCAGAGTTCAAATCTGGTAAGCACACGGGTAAGTGATATATAAATATATACTATATATAAACATTATAATACAAAGTTCATATAGTTAAATGTTAGTTACGCATTACAACGATAAAACAACACCATTGCCGTAATACCATCCACGAGTATTGTAAACAGTGTTTGACATACATATTTTTTCGATTGCTGTATACTGACTATGTTTAAGCGTTTATATCAACGTGTTAAGACTACCAATAAAAAGATGTTTGCCACAGTTCTAAAAATAGAAATTGCGATGAACAAATAAATATGCTGAATATGCGTTTCAAAAGAACAGTTACGTAATAAGTTGTATAATTTTTGGATAAAAGCTTCCTAGGCTATAAACCGATTACATATTCTGCTTGACTTTTTTTTCATTTTCATGAAGCTGGGTAGATTCGCCAGATTTGCTTATGAAAATATTGGCTGGGCGCTTGTGCAACCACTACTTAGCCATTACTCAGTTTAAAGTTGTATACGTATTGCCTATGAAGCGTTTATTTAATTAAAAATGTTACTTGGGTTCTCAGTTTCTTCGTTGAAATTGGCAATACATGAATTTCCTTGATACCATTGTTGAGTGTCTCGATGTTATATGACAAAATTATTTTACTAACAATAGACTCCGCTGAAGTCGATGAAGCTAGAGACGTAACAGATGGGATGGTATTGACTATGGATTCACTTTCCATGTCTTGTTGGGAACGATAAACTAGGGGACGGCACTTATTGAAGATTAGCATCGAATTATCCAATGGTATCTTACAACCTAATGATCTTAATTTTTTAATAACACCATCTGTCAAGTTTCTAGTCTTTAAACCACACTTCTTCGATTTGGGTAGAGGTTTACAGCACTTGAAAGTATTATCCATATTTGAAAATAAACTTGCTTGTTTTACTTGAAAGCTATGAAAGATAAACCAAATTGAAAAGGTGAAAAACTTCCCAATATATAGCACTTAGTTGTTTTGAAATGTACCTATAAGGAATTTGTTCCAGACACGGGTATAAATAAAAAATTACCTAACTGCTGTTTTCTCAACGAGAGGCTTAAAAAAAAGGTATTAACCGTTTTTGCAAAAAAAAAGAAATTTGAGTTTGATCATTTACTTCAGATAGCATCAGTTTGCATCGCTTCCGTTGCGTCTAAACAAAAACGGGTAAGACTGACAGCCTGAAAAAATTTGGTTCTTATTCAATAATCTATCATGTAACATACGTTTTGTTGTGTACATCGCGACTAACATTTGAAAATGGCTGAAAATATTGTTACAACAAAATTTCTTTCTAATAAAATTCGCAATAACTTCAGAACTTCATTTATAAACTTTTTTATAAAATAATACGTTGAATTTATTTATGGTAAAATTATATTATAAAATACGCGATTTCACAAAATTTAAAATATCTATAAAAATTTAAAAACAAAAATTTAAAAAAATAGAGAAGTGACTGTCTTAAACTTTTCACTGGATTTTAACCCTTTGCACTCCGCTGCCACCGCTACAAACTCAACATTCAAAATGTGAGAGTTCGGATACTGGAGTGCAAGGGTTCAAGATTATAACTTCAAATTTTCGAAAGAAAAACAATTTTAAAAATTCGCTAAATATCAATGTTTTATGTTTTTTTAGCATGAATTTACATTTTTTTAGTTTCAGTGTATTAGTTTTTCTTAAAGAAATTTAATGACCTACTACTTGTTTTCAGGCGACACATTGATCAGAGTAATTGTTTACATGTTAGGATTTAAAAAAAAATCAGAATTTACGTAAGGAAATTAGTCCAGAAAAATAGAGGATATGTTTCAACGAAAAATGCTATATTGGTTATATGCTAACATATGAACAAAATTTCATCAAAACCTGAAACTGTTGAAACAAAATCAATACATATTTTAGCGTTTCTGGCTGGAAATGCTCCTTAAAATTACGTTCAACAGATCATTTCTAGACAAAATCGTCAAAAGGTCGAAAGGAACAATTGTAAACAATGACTAAAAACGTAAATTTCATGGAAATTCCAGGTTGCTAACATCTATATCCACTACCGACGGGAAGGTAATAACTCCCTCTATCTGTTTCTGGTGCTATTTTGGTTGTAGGAGCAAGCAGATCCCAGAAAAATACGCTAGAAGTCATTGTTTACAAATGTTACTTTCGACCTTTTGACTATAACTAGAAATGAAAAATGAAAAAAATAGTATATTCCATTTAATTCCAACTACCTTTGCTTATCTTGACAGATACGGGTATTTCGTCTACAATGTGCAGACTTCTTCAGTGTCTCGTACTAATCAAGTCGAGTTTTTAGTACGAGACACTGAAGAAGTGTGCACATTGTAGACGAAATACGCGCATCTGTCAAGGTAGCCAAAGGTAGTTGGAATAAATGGAAAATACTGATTTGTCTTCTCATTTCTAGTTACAGATATTCCACTAAACAGCTTAAACCCTCTAGGATACTTTTGACTATTTTGTCTAGATTTTACAGTTTAATTTAGAGCTCTTGTTCGCCTTTTTATCGAATAATTGTAAGCCAGGAGAAAATCGAATGTTCATCCGAAAAAGTTACAGTTCTACAATTTGTTTAAGCATGCTAAAGTCCTAACCTGCCAAGGATTCATCTACTACCCCTTCCACACCGATTCAGACGTCGTCCAATTTCCCTCGTGATCCGGTATCAATTTTCATTAAGCAAGTGTTGATCCGAATAAATGGAATAAAATGCAAATTGATTTATTTCTCATCGTATATTTCCCGAAAGGGCTTCGTTCCCCATCCCCCACCTCCTCAAGAGACATGGCAAAACCAAAAAAAAAATTCAGTGCACATAAAACCAATCCAATATTTTCAACGTAAACATTAAATAACCATTTTGAAATTTTCTCATCCGTTTCGAATTTTATGTCTCTTTCTCTTTTTTTCCAGAGCTGCGCAACGCCTAGCTTCGGGCAGTGTGATTCCCCTCCACAACCACCATCAATCGTCGCAGCAGCAGCAGAACCCATCCCAGCAGGCCGGCAAAATGAGTGCAATCGGGGGTGGCGAAATTGGTGGCTTCTGTGGTGCAATTCAACGGACGCCACCGCCAGTGCCTGCCGGATTGGCTCGACGGATGGCCAACCGGGAAGTTGTCGGACTGGGCAAGGTAGGTTCCCTGCACTGGAGAGAGGGTCATTTTTCTCGATTTATTTTTCAATTCTGTGACAAACTGTGACGGGGACTTTTACGTCTCCGTTTATTCCACACTGACTGACCGGGGAGAAAAGGTTTTACTGCTGCTGCTTGTCAAGTCTCAGGTTCCCATCATGCAATTCTTTTTCTTGGCCACCACTCCGTCCTTGGTGAGTGGTGTGCAATTGTGCTTGCTATAATACGTGCAATCTATGTCCAATTTCACCGCTGCTACTGGAATGGTTTTACTGTCCTGAAGGATGGTGGCAAGAGATCCGTCAGTTGGAAATTTTGTTTTGCTGCTGGTCATTTGGTTTAATAAGGTTTCAATTGGAAAGAGATAAAGTTACTTTTGGTCCGTCTGCTTAGGAGTGAGATGACATATTTCCAGCAAACAAATAATTCAAAGGATACGAGTTTGTCGGAGAGCGAATGTCATTCGCGTTGGGAGAGAAAGATTTTTATGATATGTTGCGACAGGGTTGAATTGAGGGTGGAATGGATAAAATTTACTACGTTTATTTGAGATGGTACGTATTTGGGTGCAAACACGACAAAGGGCAATTTCTTTGAGAGCTGATGATGTAATTCCCTTGCAAGTAGTGATCAAAAAAGTTTAGCTATAACATAGTTGGACTAACAAACGTCAACAATGTTGGAAAAGTTATAATTCCATAGAAGTTCAAATTACTAGGCATGGTTATAACATGATTAAAACTTATGATTCGTAATAAAATGACCTATACTTTGAAATAAAATTGTTGCTTCGCAATATCTTCGGATCTGGGTCAGGTAAGGTAAGGTTTCTTTTATCGGGTTCAATAGGTAGTGAATGGTAATAAATAATTAAATGCAGAATATCCGGGAAATCTGGTTGAAATAATGTTGCTGGCTTAATATCAAACAAATAAAATATTAAAGAATTTAAATTCACATTATCGAAATATTTCAGATATTAATCATAAGGAATCGGTTGGCGTACAACCACGATAAGCCAAAAACTGAGCGTAGAACCACATGTATAGCCGAACCTACCGAATCGCTTTTTTGTTATCAATCCTCCAGGAAGAAACGGTGAATCTTCGTTGATAAATGGTGGAGCATTTGTGGTTCACATACTGCTCATTGTAGCAAGCGATTATTTTCGAGCAACAAACATACCGCTGCACTTTGTTTTTGCCGGTGCTGGGGGCAATTCAGAAGTGAGTTTTCTGTTGAGTATCCTCCTTGTCATTTTTATACAAAGTAGACGAAATAAAGGTTTTAGGACAGAAAAGTATACGTCAAAAAAAAAATTATACCACGTGTAACCACGTTCAACTAATTCGAAAACAATTCGAATTTATTAGGTGCAGTTAAACGAATTATTAAGCACTGTATCATTTCAAAGTTTTGTAATCCCTATGAAATTATCAAAAACACCTTTGTCAGGTACTGGCACTTAAGATGGTAATTTTTTCGATTTACGTGCAATTGCGTGGGTGGAGGATAGTCCCAAACAACACAACTTATAATGATCTTAAATTCATCTCTAAGACATGATCTCATGTATTTTTCTAGTACACATAACTTATTTTAGGTATCTTCTATGACCAAAACAGCGAAATAAATCGGTCTATTTGAAACATCTTGAAAGTCACACATTTTTTTTTAGATAAAGATTCAAAACTAATTAAACGTCAAGATACTTTGTATAACAAGCTTTCAACATGATCTTATCTAGGTAATTTCTACCATATTTATAACAAATAGGTTATAATCAAGTAATTTCAAAGTAAAAACCAATGCAGAAACGCATGAACATAACACGCTAATTTGAGATATGTCAAACGAACAGAAGTTAACAAAGACTGAATTTGAAAACAATGTTTGCTTATGAGGAGAATGTGTATATTCATAGTAAAAAAAATACAATCGTTTTTGGCCAAATTGACTGTTTAATAAATATCAGAATTTTGAAGATAGTTAACGCACAGAACAGTTACCAAAATATCATATGCTAGACAACTTTGCCAGTGCAACTTTTGATTCTAGTCTTGCATAATTTATTTGACATTCTAAAACTATTACAAAAATGTAACAAAAAAATCTCCTATTTTTGCAATTCTGCAGCATTTCCATTGGAATCATCGAAAATCTTCAAGGTGGATTAAATACATGGTCTACACAAAGTATTTTAAAAACATAAATAAGCGTCCAGATTATTGTGCAATTTTCTTTCTTACCCAAAATTTATCATTGAGTTCGACAAAAAAAGCTCAACTTTCAAAATTTTTGGAAATAGGTAATTATAATCATAGTTTCAATCCGCACTGTAGTTAAGTCCAAAGTTATTGCTTGTAGTTGAAATTGTGTCCAAAAAACATCTTAAGAGCAGTCTTATAAAATACTCATGATAGTACATGGCAAATTATTTGAGTTAGTTATTATAACATCATAATAACCATATTAGAGCATCTTCTTAGTGAAATGTCACTCGCCTCCAGAAATTGTAGAAAAAATGACAACTGATGATGATACTTATTGCATGTTATAGTTCCGAAAAATATGTTTTTTTTTTCATGTAGTTAGATCACTTCTAAAACCGTTTCTTATGAAGATATCAGGCAAATGGGCTGGGTGCGCATTTTATTCGATATGAAAAATTGATGAAATATAATGAGGTTTCATGAACAAATTCATCATACTCATAATAAACCTCAATGTCAAATTCAATCTGTGTTTACAGCTGTTAGTTTGACGCTTGCTGAATTGAATTGATGAAAGTGATGCTCATGGATTTCTGTATTTATTTTCACTTTTTAATAACTTGATTATAATCTATTGGATATTGTGATGCTATAAACTACCTAGATAAGGCATTGTCAAGTCAAAAGCATCTTATGCGGTGCATCCTTAGAACTTCTTATGCAACCTAAAAGATCCTATGAAAACATCCATTAACTTCGCTGTTTTCCTCATATTCGAGTCGAAAATTAAGTCATATGTTTTAGAAAAATACATGAGTGACGTATGAAACGCCAATGATCTGCGAAAACATCCGCATAGCTTGTTGACGACAAAAGATGTTTTTCATTTCATTCTTAATACTCTTACACAACAAAATTTCAATATTGCTGACAAGAAGAAGTTTTTTGTGTTACTTGGGGTGTGTTATAACTGTGAATAACGATACGGATGAATTGCGGTGAATATTCATCTCAATATAACTCCACAGTCCTACCGGATTGAATTGTTGAATTAAACATTCAAATGAGATACAGCATCTTGGAATTAGAGCTTTGATGGAGGCAACGAGATTGTTGTAGGAAAACTGTTTTTTAAATATAATTTATATATATATAACCGTTACACAAGTTATGAGATTGTTAAGAAGATTATCTCTGACTTGTCTAACACTAACCCAAGCGATCTATTAAAGACTGACATTGGAAATAAAGTAAGAGGTGGCGCTTGATGAGAATGTTAGTGTTAAAATTGTTCCGTTGGTTATTCAAACGAAACAAATCAAAATTTCCCATCTGCATTTGATTTTTTCTAGTACTAGTTCATAAGATAATCCTTCAAGTACAATCGGTTTAAGACCGCACCTGGACCCACCCAGCTTTCTTTCAGTTTGTTGATCATTACGTCACATACTTTTACTATTTCATATCGTTACATATTAAGGATTTACTAGGTACGTTTTGGTACTCAATGCCAAACATATCAGTTACTAGTTCATAAGATACTCTTACAAATACCATTAATATGAGACCCCGTCAGGACCCGCATATATTGTTTTAGTTTGTTGAACATTACGTCACATACGAAATATAAATTGGCTTATAACCTGTACTATGTCAAACTGAGTTTTTACTAGGTACTACTTGTTCATAAGATAATCTTCAAATACAATCTATTTTAAAAACCGCCACGACCCACCCACCTTTTTTGAGGCAGTTGATTATGACGTCACACAGACACTTGAATCACCATATATCAAAATCTGATCACCAGAGAGCGTTGGTGTGTTTAGTAAAAATGTATCTTACAATAATTCCAACAATTTCTTAGCACATATTGAAATCATCAAATTTGAACAAACTACTAGTTATTTAAAAAAACGGTTTTAAGGTTGTGCTGAAAGAAAAACCAATTATATATCTTTGACGTTAGGCTCTAGAAACTTATTGTCATCAGCAACTTTTCTTAAAATTACCTTTTCTACAACTTTGTCGAAGACAATAGCCCGTTATCTCATAGCTGGAAAAAGTTAAAATTTGAAAGTGTAATTAAGTGCTTATAAAAGGTTAGGCGTGTTCTTTCAAGAGTTGCAAAATAAGATTTTAAGCAACTCTTCTGAAGATACCTAGTCGATATAATGATGACAAAAAAGGTGAAAATGTTTTTGACTGTCTTTTTCAGAATTATGACAATTTGCTGTGCCGGTGATGTATTGATAAACGTGAATGTTACTCGGCGCCCCAGTGGGTCTAGGTTCAATCCCAGTCGAGGTCAGTGGTTTTTCTGGTCACGTCTTCCCTGGCATCGAAAACTCCTAATTTATAAACTGTGGAAGCTTTAGCACTATGTTGAGAGGCAAGCAATAAGCTCATTGTGGAAGTCCCGAAGCGTTGAAAAGATGAAATAATAAGGAAGACAGCTGATAATTAATAGTCAGAAGTGCATCAGCCTAGGTTGATAGCAAGCAATAAGCTAATTGTGAAAGCAATAAGGGAACGTCCATTAATTACGGCACGCAAAATATGAATTGTTATACTCCCCCCCATTGTCACATTTTTTGTATGGACCTTCAATTTTTTTTGTATGGATTGATAATTGATAAGACCATTGAAAAATTCATAATAAACAAATTTCGTTGAAAGCTTCGTTGAAAAAATAATTATGAAAAAGTTTCGTTGGTAAGTTCCTCTATTCGAGAAAAAATTAGGGTTGGTAATTTAAAAGATTTTATTTAAGAACTCAGATCGGCTATGCACAGTTTTGTAGTATCGCAAGTAGCGAGCAGATATACACAAAATTTGTTAGTATGTGTGAGTGAAAATATGAAGCGATAAAAAAAACACAAAAACGTTTGCTTTTTTTCACCGGTTCTGCTAGTTTACTGTTTCCTTTCATGAAAAATATAAGTATTTACCGGTATAATCCATAGATGGTTCATAACCCAACAAACATAAGAATCGACTAACCATTTATTCAAACCAATTTGGAGAAGTTATTCAGCTTTCTAGGAGAAAAAACAAGAACGAGCAAGAAGAAGCAACAACGATACAATTACACGTACTCATCGACGATACAGTTTTTCAAAAAACTCGTAACTTTTGGTGTGAATAATCAAAATTTCAAAAACTGTATTTGGACCATTGCATGAAAAAGTAACACATGCAAACAAAGTCTAAGTAATTTAAAATGTTTATGCATGTGAATTGATCAACTCATAGTAAAAGTGGAACAAATATTTCAACAAACGTTCCAAGTTCAAGTCGAGATTAAAGTTGGATCTTGCAAATTCCCGTCTTGACGCCTTAAAATTTTCCTTCTGGCAAGACGCACGCATCATTTTTGCCCGGCATATGTTTGGATGTTTCACCAAAATCTGGCGAATCGTCTCTCGAGACACTTTTAAATCGAGCTCGGCCTTGATTTGACTGAGATATTTGGTGGAATTTAATGCCGTATTGACTGCTTTTTTCTTATCACGAGCTGTTAGCTTGCCTTCTATCGTTTTCGGATAGTTTTTGTCGTATTTTTGTCGGATCAGCAAGGATGTTTTACACCGCGCTTTGGGATCTACCACGCCGTTGTGTAATCTGTTTAATGCTCATGATCATTTCCCTGCATGCCATAATTTTACCTTACCTCCTTTTGTGAACGATACTTTCCTTTCGGCATAGCTTCAAAACAACGTTTTTATCTACCAGAAATCAAAGAAACTTCGACAATAAGTTAGCTCTGTTAAAAGTACTGACACAAAAACAATGTCTACGTTAGATGAACTGTCAAAAAGCGCCTTTTCAGAAGTGTTGCCAGGAAACAAGGTTTGTCGACAACATGCTTTTGGTATGGAGCATAATTAAAAATAATAAGAATGATTTTGTATTAAATGTATGAGGTATCTTAAATCTCCTCGACGCAGTGTATGTGCGGACTATTGACCAAAATTTGACGGAAAGTCTTCCGACAATCTTATAACTTTACGATTCTTCGTGAACAGTATCGATCTCAACTAAAGGGGAAACACGAAATTGTTGCAACACTTACAACTAGCTGTAAATTTTCTTCCACTGGACGGAAATTACCAAATTTTATACAGTTCCTCTTTGGGGTGTATTTTTTACAAAATGTGATTGCATAGTTTTATGGATTGTTCCCGCTTTGGGAAAAATGCTGAGCATTTGTAATTGAACCATTTCAAAAGTACTTAGAAGGATTAACGACCGGTTGACTTTGGATCACAAGTGTTGGAAGGAAACTGGGCGTAAGCATGTAAGTTCCATGACACAAAATGAGCCTGAGATTAACCACCCGAGGTTGCTACTCCGTTATTGCCAGATCAGCTGTTATTACTCAGAGAACCAACAGACGATGCTTGAGGCTATCATACACTTAGAGATATACACTTTTGATATTCATAAGATTGCATTACGATTATTTTTCATAAGAAATAAGTCTGAATTTCAAAAATTTGCCTTTTGAAATATAATGGTGAAAGCTCAAAGGCGTACAAAAACAACAACGTAAAAAACAAAGTTCATTCATAAGTCAACCTTATGAAATTGAAAGTGTCGTTCATAAGCTAAACCTTATTAAATTTCTAAGATTATTGGCCTGAGTGCCCAGGTGCCCTCAATGAGTAAAAACTGGTGATACCAAACTAAGGCAATACCGGCGCCGGCCTCGACCGAATGCAGGTCAAATAAGGAATGGGTAGGAATATGTTGATGTGAAACTCGCTTTGCTGGAAGCCAAGAAAACCTCTGCCCTTCAACGAGTAATCACTGAAATGTTGGATAACAGGGTTGGGGAGCAACAGGGTTCATTTTGGTTAACAACAAGCTGAATTCACGCGACGTCTATTAAAACATTTTAATATAAGTCCCGCTTTCTGATTTAAACCGATTTATACCGATTTATACTCACAAAAAGTGATGGTGGCTTCTCATTGGGTTCACAAGGTGATTTTTCATACTATTGGGATGCCTATTTGGATAGATTTGAACCAACAGCAAGGATGTAGTTGGAGGTATTCACAAAATGGGATAACTGTTTACTCGTTCCAAGATATGGTATCAAGGAGAGTATGGCAAACCAAAAGCATGGACCACAACTAATTATGATCCCTACCATCAGCCCACTATACTCAGTGTAACCGGGACGCAGCTTTGTTGTTTGTTTATAACAATATAATGCGCAACAGGGCATCGGCACAACCGTTTACATCCGATGCACGAAGCAGACAGACTCTTGTTGTCGTAAACTTTCAATTTGTAAAACTACATTCAACAAACTATTTTACTAGTGGGACTTATATCTGCATCAAGTCATTTAAACGTTATGCTTATTCATTAACAGTAACGATTGCGAGATTTGGTAAAATAATAATCTCTTAGAAGCAGTTCGTGCCTTCTGGCATCTTAATGTTTCTATTGATTTCCAAGATCATCATTTAAGCACCAACGAGGGAAGACTTGGTGCTAAACCAAATGATTTCATTATCTCCAATCCGCTCAACCAGTCTGAATTTTTTGTGATATAGGGGGCGACAAATTATAATATGAGACAACTCAACGCAGACGTCTTTCAAACCCGGTACTTCATAGCAATATGCTTAGAGGCGCACCGGAAGATTTGATTCAAAATATTAAAAAACCATCTCGTAGTTATAATATTAGAAAACTTTATTTGTATTTTCAAATATTTCCAATGGAGAAGATAGTGCCGGTGGCGAAGTGATAAGCATCTCAAGTAACTTTGTCAAAACCATCCAGCTTTATTAACTTTTATTAAACTTGTATGAAAGCCACTAGAATGCATTTTGGTTTTATTATGGCATCAATAGGTGCCAGTAGGTTGCTTTACAAGAACCTACACAGCTTGTTGACAACCATCTTAAAACCTTGTTTTCTCAAATTCTTGTTACTTCTATTAAAGATTTTATTTCGACTCTATGAACTCGTAAAATGCTGTTTTCAAAATCCAGTTTAGGACTCATTCATATTATTTTATAATGATGGGTTCAAAAAGAATTTTAAAACCATTTTGCCTCCAGTAAATGTCTAAGACGGCAAATTGACATTGAGGGAAGACAAATAGTTTTATAGAAGTCCTTGCGAAGATACATTGGCTTTTTGGCTAAACTGTGATTTTTTTCTAATGGCCATATTTGAATATAAAACATAAGGGAACGTCCATTAATTACGTCACGCAAAAAGTCACTGTCACGTTTTATGTATGGACCTTCATTTTTTTTTTGTATGGATCGTCACGTTTTCCCAAAACCCTCAACCCCCCCTAACACGTGACATAATTAATGGACCTTCCTAATTGGAATATGGAAAAATAAATGCTCACAATTTTAAAAGTAATGCAAATGAACCGTTGATCGAAGACCAATTTCGGCATTCTTTAGACAACCTCACTTCTATAAATTTTCAGGAAATTCAGGATTAATTTATAGAACATTTTATGTGTTTTAATTTTGTTTTTGTTGTTGTAAAGACACATCCAAGGTGCATTAATTTTCGGCTTTTCTCGTGCCAATATTCTCCATAACATTAAATGTTCAGATGATTTGGAGTATGACACGCTGTAAAAAACTCAATTTGTTTTGGCTGTTTCTCCTTAGAGATTATTTACTGCCTTATGAATCAGAAGAGCAGAGAATCAAAAAAGCAGAAAAATAAAAACCAACCCAATATCACAGTGATGTTTATAGGTTTTATGAAGGATTTCAAGTGGTCATAACATCATTCACTAGAACATTTGCAAAATCTTTATGGTCTCATAAAGGTTTTATTAGCTTGTTTTCACAACCGTCTTTAGAGAGGGTCATTTTGTACAGATTTCGGCTTTAAAGATGTATACACTGCCGTTCTAAGCATAACTGTCCCATGTTGATTTTGGTCAAATTCCAGTTTTTTCAATATATGCTTAATTTTTCTAACTATACTATTGGATACAAACAAAACATTATATATTTTGTTCTGAGTTTGTATCAAAGAAACATTAAGTTGAATTGTCCCATGTTGAAATTTTAGGCATAAAAGTCCCACTACGACTTTTCTAAAACGATCTTTATCCTAAAGTTTATAACATTCTTTGTATGAACAACTCGACACTTATAATTGATTAGGGGTTTATAAGCAAACATAACCAATGACTTTGACATGAAAACATTGACATTAAATTGTCTATATAAGCCACCATTTTCATTTGATAGAACTGTGTTTCTAACGATGATATGATGATAAAAATAATCAGATTCATGGTAGGAGCATAAACAATAATGCACATTACATGTCTTTTTGAAAACTTTAATTCTATCGCCAATTCTCCGTCAACACATCATGCAGTGAAACTGATATGCCTAGAATTTTCTGCTGTAAGGCAAGATTCTACGCATGTCAGTCCCACTGAATATTTTACATCGTATTTTACATACAAAAATAATCTTATTGTTTTTAATACCACAGATTCTATTGAAACTCAACAATATTTTCAAATGCCAATTATAAATTTGTGGGTTTTTCCACGAATATTACCAGCACTACACAATAGTGATGCAAAACTTAAAACGCTTTTTTCTCGTCTACAACGTTTGCAACATGGGAAAGTTATGCTTAGAACGGCAGTACTGGAGGTGTTGGTAGAAAAAAAAACAGTTTTGAATGTAGTTTTATCAACAAAGCCGAATGGGATGAAACTAAAATTGGTGCTTGAGATGACTGCCTCTCACCATAGTTGGTCTGATATCAATTCCAGTCGGCGCCGTTTGCACTTTCCGAGACGAAAAGTCTCTCATCGCATCTTCCTTCGGAAGTAAAACCGTTGGTCCTGGACCATGCGTTGATGGGTTCGGTTTGTAGAGTACAGATTGTCTCCTTGGCGTGACGAATAAGTCTTAAGCTGAAAGTCGTGAAAATATGAATCAACAACAACAATAAACAACTATCGTTATGATACTTCTATAGATCCTTAAATTTAAAACGAAATAAGTGTGAAAGGTTTGTTTTAGTTGTAGATAGAAGTTCTGAATTCTAGGGCAGGTTGTACAACTAAGAGTTTCTATCGTCCGACGAACTACCGTTTCAATTTGTGTTGATTATGAAACGAGTAAAACTTCAACGATGAAAATCTGGTTGTTGAAGGTCCTCAATGACCTTGTTATGTTTTTTTTATTTGAAAGCTAACTTTCAGCTGTACTCAGTTCCATATAAAACCGGACATCCAAATTCAAATTAGACCCATTTTAGAATAGTAACTAAACTATTCATAAGAATTTCACATCCCATTACGCTACATATAGTCCTTCAAAGTTCGAATAAGCCGTGTCCGATTTCAGCCCTGTCTGCTAAGAGCAAAGCTGTGGAACTTGTTTAAATATTTTATTTGCTCTCATACGTTACTGTTCCTCTTTGTCCCCAGCATCCATCAGGACACAAATTGGTGCACCATACTAGTGAATCACAACGAGGTAGCAATCGATACGTATTTTCTCCGTCTTCAGAAAACGGTACCGCCCCGAATCATCTTGCAAGATTCACCAACCAACAACGCACCATGGCGAAGGGAAACTGCATCATCAGGTTTCAGTCCAAAGTGGAGCAAAAGTAGCAATCCACTTCACAATAGGGATACAAAACATTCACATTCTGTTCAGCTTTTGCTTCCACAGTGCTGCTGCTGCTGTTGGCACGTGCAAATCGACTGTAGAGGGAAAATGCAGAATTTTCCCTCCGCACTTAAGGAGTTTATAAATGTGAAAATGTTTGTGTATGAGTTTTTCTCCTGTTCGGTCGTTGAGTCGTACAGTTTGGATTTTATTTTTCTGGAGCTTTTCCCCCCGGCTGCTTTGGTTTGCTATTGCCTTTTGTTGATTTGTTTCTGCTGTTGCTGCTGTAGCTGATCTCAGATTGGTACTATATCAAACTGAAGAGCGGCATGCTGGGAGAGGTCGTATTCAGTCACGACACTCACTTTTGCTGATGTACGTACCGGTGCGGTGCCAGTCGAGAGTTTGCAGAAGAAGTTGGGTAAACCAATTGGAAATTCAGATCCATTTAGACACTCGAGACACCCACTTAAGCTAAACGATTTGGCAGCATTTTTTCGTGTGTCTTATTCCATGCCTGTTTGGGTTAAATTTGGCAACTGAAAACTCCGATGCAGTGAGATTCATGACGGAAAAAAACCTATCTCATTTGATGGATATTTGGCCGTTTTTACCTTAGTTGTCCACTACCACAGATCTAAATTTACAATGGAAAAACAATCAAATCAAAACACGTAATCTTCATTTCCTAAAGAGCAATCCCGAAGCTAACGTTCAGATCTCGTTCAGCTGCTTTGGAAGCGAACAAACTGAACATCTTCAGGGTATCCAGTTTATTTACGGTTTATTACTCTGACAACTGGCAGGTGTACCATTTCATTGAATCCGGGATGGAAAGCTGTAACCGGAATTGAAATAACTAGCAAATGGGAGGCAACATAAAGAAAAACCACGTCATGAGATCTTCGTTGGTCTACGTTTTTCGCTTTTCTTCTTGATCCAGCAACGAACGGTGCCAGCCAAACCGGAGAGGTTGGAGGAATGGATGAGGTCTCATGTCACACGCTGACTCCCACTGACAGGGCAGGAGAAAAGTCGGAATGTCGTGACGTGGCACGTTCCTTGACTGTGTGAGCAGTTGCTGCTCAGTTTGTTACAACCCGGCACACACAAAGTTGTAAAGCTAATTTCATGCTTTCGGAAACATGAACCAACAATACAGCAGAACAAGGCAGCTGCTGGTCGCCCCTTGCTAAGAAGCTGTGGAAGCACGTGAATTGTTCACCATTAGTTGAATTGAAACGAATTGTGAAAGTTGAGTGTATGTGTAGGGATAGCGAGAAGCAGCCTCTGAGCTAGCTGTTTGGGATGAAGTTACTAGAAGAAATGAAAAATTCAGTTTGTGTTGACAAGAACGTGATACTTGATCATTTTGGATTGTTATGTGGGTAATTTAGTTACGTAACCTTTTCTTATGTGATAAGTAATTTGAGTTTGGTTTGAATAGCATGGGCGTTGTAGCTTTGTATATTGGTTGTATCCGGTATGCAACTGATCACGAATTCAAAATTCTGCAGGAAAAACTATTGGTCATGCCATTTGTTTGTTTTGATAAGTTAATCTTTTTTTTGTTTTGGCGTAGAACCACTGCGTCCACTGAGTTGAACTTTTGTGGTATACCCCTGTTTACTATTCTTATTCGCATCTTAAAGCTAGATCACCATTTGTCAAGTGACCAGCCTATGACGTGTCTCCCAGGCAAAATTGAGTTTATAAAACCCACCACCTTTACCGGATTTGCAGTGCAAATTTCTTCAGGTTGCATATAGCCACTGTACAGAAATTTAAGTCTGCTCTTGTACAAAGCATCACAACTGCAAAGCAGATGTTCCGAAGTTTCACGTTCCATGTTACAGAACCGACAGATATCATTCTGAACCTGGCCAATGTTTTTTAAATGATATCTACTCGGGCAATGTCCACTTACTAGGCCAGTATAGGTACAAAGAACTCTCTTATTGAGCTCTAGAAGCTTTTTACTAATTGTAACATTTGGAATTATAAACCTTTTCGCTTGAAAACACTTTGTGGTGACCAACCAATTGGTCCATCACCCTTTGCTCTTCCCTTGATGATAACCCGCAGAATGGTTCTGGGCCAACAAACTGTGCATTTGAACCTTGTTTAGCAAGCTCGTCTGCCCTTTCATTGCCTTCAATGCCACAGTGTCCCGGAACCCAGAATAAATTTACCGAGTTCTCTTGGCACACCTTTCGCAGTGAAAGAATGCATTCCCAGACAAGTTTGGATGTATATTTATAATTACTTAACGCTTTGAGTGCCGCTTGGCTGTCTGTAAAAATACAAATATTTGCAAATCTATATTTCCTCTTCAGACTAACGTTAAGACATTTTATTATAGCAAAGATCTCCGCTTGGAAAACCGTTAGATAGTTTCCCATCGCCACTGAGATTTCTACCCCAGGGCCAAAGATTCCTGCTCCAAGTTAATCTTAGTCTTAAGAAAGTTTTTCAGTTGCTCAATGAATGAAAAATAGGGATTCTTATACTTAAAATCCGATATGAGGAGTAGAGCCCTCCCAAATTTAATTTCGCGGCCTGTCACCAATTGCAAAGGAGTTCGTGGGGCGGTACCAAGCGGTATTCATGGGTGCCGCGCTAGTACGGATTTTCACGATAGACTGATTCCACGCCAAATCGGTCGGTCACCAAACTCAACTATCTTCGATTTTGATGAAACTTGGAACACGTCTTCGGTATGTTGAAAAAAAAAATCCACTGGTGTTAAGATTGTTGGATTCAAGAGTAACTTTTTGAGATGGGTGTATGTTTTTTTCCAACATTTTACTTGAAAAATCGTAGTTCAAAAACCATTACATTTAGAGAAAAACTTTATATGGAGGGTTGTAGAGAACTAAAATGGCTTTGTAAAAAAATGTACACTGAAAAAAATTTTTTTCATAAAGAAAAATCGAAAATAAATACTAAAAATCAAATATAAAAAAACATATTTTTAATATCTTTCAAATTTGTTTTGAAATTTGAGAAAAAAAGACACGTTTTGAAAAAATTCTAGGATGGACGCTCTTATAATAAAAAAGTTTTTGAAGAGCGAACTTTGGTGCATATTTCAAATTTTTGGTTATTCATTATTATAAATGAAAAATTAATTATACAATATGATTTTGGAGATCATTAAAAACAATAATGATGATAATGATAAATCACCTGAACGCAACCGTTTTCGAGATTTTTCGGATTTTATTTCAATAGAATGAAAAAACCTCAGAAAATTCGCTCTTTTCTTGCTAATCGAGATTTCCACCAGAAATGAGTAAAGTTCCTGAAACGTAAATTATGCCCGCAAAAGTTCAAAGATGTTTCAAACGGCATTCGGACACACATATTTGGGGATCAAGCGGAGGAGGATGACCTGGAACAATTGAAAGTGAAAGCAGCCGAATATGACGAAATAATCAGCGCAGCTAAAGGACCAGTATGCTGATCCAGAAACTTCGAGGGACGATCAAGTAAGGATACTTTCGGTTTTACCACAATCTTGGACAAATCAAAGAGTAATGGCAGAATTTGGAATAACAAACAAGTACATCGTATCACAAGCTAAATTCCTTGCAAAGCACGAAGGTGTTTTAGCTGCCCCTAACGAAAAGCTGGGACACGGTCTGAACCCGGAAATAAAAAACCAAATTTTGCAATTTTACGACAGTGATGAGATTACACGAGCAACCCCAGGCATGAACGACTACGTTTCAGTGAGGAGTGAAGGTAAGAGGGTTCATATTCAAAAGCGCCTTTTAGTTTGTTCATTAAGAGAAGCTTTCATTAAATTTCGAAGAGATGCATCAAAATGCTGTTGGGTTTAGCTCTTTGCAGCACTAAGACCAAAGCATTGCAAATTACTTAGCAGCACAGGTTCTCATAACATTTGTGTTTGCACCATTCATGAGAACATTAACTTGATGCTTCATGGTCTTAGAAAATATTCATTCGAGAATGATTATAAATTGTGTTTTGAAGAAATATTATGTAGCTCATCAACTAGAACTAAAAAATGTTACCTCCGTGAATGCGAACGATGTCCAGGCTTTTCAGATTTTAGAGTAGTTTAACAGACAAATTAGAAAAACGTGGTTTTAGTTGAAATATCTTTGAGCAATGGATTTCAACTGATAGATGTAGTTTAGAGACACTTGTTAAACCAATTGATGAATTTATTGCTTATTTTGTGAAAAGTTGGAACAATTAGTATCCACGATTTTGTCAAATCTCAGCAGTCTAGTTTCTTGAGAGATTATAAAAGTTGTCTTAAAGACGGCGAAGTAATAATAATTTGTGATTTTTCTGAAAATTATTCATTTGTTTTTCAAGATGCTGTTCAAAGTAGTTATTGGAGTAATGAGCAAGCTCACTATTCACCCTTTTGTCATTTATTATATGGAATCTGGAATACTTAAAATATCAGTTTCATTGTTATCTCAGAAGTGTTGAAACATGATACGATTGCGGTGCAGGTGTTAATTTCAAAACTAATAAGCTTTTGCAAACAAAAATTAAAGTAAAGAAAGCTACGTTTATGTCTGACGGGGCAGCATCCCAATATAAAATAGGAAGAACTTTGCAAGCCTTTGTAAGTTTAAAAAGAAATACAATATTGATGCTGAATGGCATTTTTTCGCAACATCCCACGAGTAAGGGACCTATGATGCAATTGGTGGTACATTAAAACGAATGGCAAGATATGCAAGCCTTGCTGTACAACATGAACACCCTATAAAAAGTGCATTAGAGTTATTCGAATGGGCGAACCAAAAAAGTGATGATTGTTTAACAAAAATGTCGTTTTGTTATGTATCACATGAAGAGTATGAACAGGGGTAGCAGAATGGAATGAAATTTACCGACAGACTAAAACGATTGCAGGTACACAAAAGTACCACTCATTCGTTCCAATTTCAGAAAACGAAGTTTTTGTAAAACTGTTTTCGAATGACGAAGAAGGCAGGATTCATAATATATATAAAAGCAATCAATAGTTTATATAATGTTTATGTAATATTATCAATGATCGAGACTAATAAATGGTATATATAAATATAAATCCAACCATAATTCATTATTTTTGTCTTATAACTTTAATGAAGCTTTTTCAATCGACGAGCTGTTAAGAGTAAGTAAGAGGCACATACATGTGTTTAAAAGGCTAAAAACACAAGAGAAACAATCGTTAGCTATTGTTGTTTTAATATCACGAGTAATTTATGAAAAGGGCGTATTTTTGAGGTTTTGAAATTTTATTGAAAGAAAATCAGAAATATCTTGAAAACGGTTGCGTTTACGTGGTTTATCATTATGATCATTATTGTTTGTTATGATCTCCAAAACCATATTGTAACATCAAAATTTATTTATAAGAATGAATAACCAAAATTTGAAATATACACCAAAGTTCGTCTATTTGAAAAACTTTTTATTATAAGAGCGTCCATCCTAGAGTTTTTTTAAAACGTGTTTTTTCCTCAAATTTTCATATAACAAATTAAAAAAATATTAAAAATATGTTTTTTTAGATATTTTATTTTTAGTAATTATTTTTGATTTTTTTGATGAAAAAAAAAATTTTTCTGTGTATATTTTTTTAAGAAAGGCTTTTAGTTCCCTACAATTCCTTCATATAAAGTTTTTCTCTAAATGTAATGGTTTTGAACTACGATTTTTCAAGTAAAATGTTGGAAAACACATACGCCTCATCTCAAAAGTTACTCTTGAACCCAAATTATCTTAACACCAGTGGAATTTTTTTCCAACGTACCGAACTCATACTGAAAGTTCATCCAAATCAATGATGATCGGGTATGATTTTTGGGATTTCCGGCACATTCTGGATGGAATCCCTCGATAGCTGAATTGTTGCAGAAATGCCGTGAATACAACGTGCCAACACAACATCTTTTCACCTTTTTCAAATCGGTCGAGACCACGTATATGGTAGATTATGCACGAATATGGAATCGCGGAAGAACTGACGCGGTTGGTCACCCAAATAACAATGTCAAAACCATCCAGCTTTATTAGGTTTTATTAAAGTTTTATAAAAGCCACTGGAAATCAATTTGGTTTTTTATGGTACCAAGAGGTGCCAATAGGTTTCAACTTATAGACAGGTTTATGGGTACCTACACAGCTTCTTCACAGCGATCTTAAAACCTTGTCTTTTAAAGTTCTTTTTACTCCAATCAAAGGTTTTATTTTGACTTTATGAACTCATAAAATGTTGTTGTGAAATGCCGTTTTAGGACTCGTTCAAATTATCCTATTATGGTCAGTTGAAAAAGCATTTTAAAACCATTTTGCCTCCAGTAAATGCATTCAATAGTAAATTGGCATTGAAGAAATTCACCAAATGACCAAATGGTTTTATAGGAGCCATTGCGATGATAAATTGGCTTTTTGCCACAACAGTGATTTTTTTCCAATCGCCATATTAAAATATATGAAATAACTAAAATGTGGAAAAATAAATACACCAAATTTTAAATGTAGTTCAAATGAACTGTAGATCAAAGACCCATTTTTGCATTCTTTTAGATAATCTTTTTTAGTTCCATAAATTTTCAGAGAATTCATGATTCATTCATCTAATATATTTGTTTCAATTTTGTATTTGGCTTTCCAACATTTCGGCTTTAATGATGCATAGAGGAGGTGTTGGTGAACTTAACAGTTTTAAATGTAGTTTTATCTACAAAGCCGGAAGGAGTGCTATACGGTTGGAATAAAACTAAAATTGTTACTTGGTCAGAGCAGCGACGGATCGAGTGATGTGTGTCGTTCTAGTATCAGGGACACTCTCGAGTCCCTTCGAATTACAGAGAGGGTTACGGCAAGGTGATGGATTGTCGTGTTTGCATTTTAACATTACACTGGAGGGTGTGATTCGAAGAGCTGGGATAGATACGAGTGGCACGATCTTCAGGAAGTCTGTCCAACTATTTGGCTTCGCCGACGACGTTGATAACGTAGCACGTAACTTTGAGACTATGGCGGAAACGTACATCAGACTTAAGGCTGAAGCTGGTAGGATTGGGCTTGTGATTAATGCGTTGAATACAAAATACATGAAGGGAAGAGGCTCATGAGAAGACAATGTTTGCCTCCTACCACGAGTTCAGATCGACGGTGATGTAGGTAGTAGACGAATTTGTGTATCTGGGCACATTGGTGGCCGCTGATAACGACACCAGCAAAGAAATACAGAGGTAGTCCAATACTGCCACGAACTATGAACATTGCTAGTGGATGACCAACGCGTCCTTGGTGTCTTCCCAAGCTACACCAAATTGTCATATTTAATTGCAGCAACTTGATCGTTACCTAATCGAGTCACATTCAAGTTTATTAAACTGATTTGCAACAAGTGTGCTGCTAGGGTTTGAACGGAAGGTGCTGCGTACGATCTGCGGTGGAGTGCAGATGGATGACGGAACGTGAAGAAGGTGAATGAACTACGAATTGCAACTGTTGCTAGGAGAACCTCCCATCGTACACCTCGCTATAATCGGTCGGCTACGATGGGCTGGACATGTCGTAAGAATGTCGGACTTCAGCTTAGTTAAAATTATTCTCGAAAACGAACCGACGGGTACAAGAAGAAGAGGCGCGCAACGAGCAAGGTGGATCGATCAAGTAGAAGGCGACCTGTGGACCCTCCGCAGCCAGCGAGGCTGGCGAGGTACAGCCATGGACCGAATACAATGGAGACAACTTCTGTGTGCAGCAGAGGCCACACCGGCCTTAGTCTGATTGGTAAGGTAAGTATTCACTCACCACATAGTGTACAGATGGAGTGCTGTGAAATTTTTATCGTTGAACAATGATTGTGATTTTTCCAGTTAAAATTTTTCTCGGAAGTGTTTTTTACCTGTGATTTTCATTGTGCGCGAAGTACTAATTGTATTCGGGCTGTTCCTTTCGAAAAGGATGATGTGAAAATATTTGCCGAATAGCAGAGTGCTACTTCTGAAGGGACATAAATGCATCCTTTAGCATCACAGGGAAGCCGTCCAAATGAAGACTGAAGATCAGCAACAATATCCGGTGAGATCTTTCTGAATTTGAACGATACTGCTAAATACGTGCCATCATCACAACAATAAGATTTGATGATGAAAGTGTATGCACAGTATCTATATCCATTTGATGTTTGTCTGTTTGTATGCGGGGCTTGTTGTTGTAGAAAGCGTACAAGGCTCTAATACGACCGTGTTTTGACGAAATACAAGGGCTGCACTTTGATCGATGACGAAACATACGCCAAACGCGATTTTAAGCAGCCTACCGGTCACTCAAGCAACACCAAACCATCATAATTAGTTGCAACAACTTGATTATGACCTAATTGAGTCACATTGAAGTCACTGTTACTGCTTTGCAACAAGTGTGCTACTAGGGTCAAAATTTTTACATCGCGATTGGTAATGGGAATGTTCCGGGAAGATTCAAGTTCGTATTTGCCAACAAGATCCCGAAGATGGCCATAATTTGGCTTGCGATTTGCGTTTTTGGCCTGCAAAACGGAACCATTTGTCCCAAACTCGATGGCATCCCAAGTTTATATCGAAGAATGCCTAACAAAGCGTATATTGCTATTCGTCCACAAGCATAACTCGGGTTCTATCCATAATCGTTGATCCACAGACGCCAGATTTTGCTGCACCTGATCTGCTTGCCTTAATTGCTGCGCTCCACGGCTTCTTGAACCGACCAAATTGGAGACAAATACCATCCTTCCCATGCAACACAGCTTGTTTTAAGCAAGTTAAAAGTAATGTCAAATGACAAAAACAGTTTATAAATTTAAGCGTACATTACTTTTTATCATACTTTAATATGCCATAAAAGTTATATGACGTTTATATCATACTTTAACATGACGTAAAACTTTTGAAACTTTCTGTTTTCTGCGTTTGCCATGGAGTTCGTCAGCTCGAGGTTCATTTTTCGCCCCCACAAACCGGCAAAGATGTTCCTAAGCACACAAGCAAGAAAACACGAAGAGCTTGCAGGTGCTTCTCGAGCATAGTCCACGTAACAGCAAGTCGTGCTTTGAAACTGACGTGTTCTGCTTTTGCTACATCGCTACAAAAATCAAACAATATTTCTTAATTCAACATACAAAAAAAGCGAAACAATAAAATCTCCGAGTGCTTTGTGTAAGACCTTGTTAATGTAATCGATTCCCTCTCAAAATATGTAATGGCCGGTAGTATTTCCATGTTTTGTTGTTTTTTTGTCCTCCGCACCCGCGCAAGGACTCGACAGTCGAGTTGTTAGTTCACGACACTGAAGATGTCTGCATATTGTAGACAAAATACGCGTATCTGTCAATAAATTGAATGGAAAATACTAATTTTTCTTCTCATTTCGATTTTAATTAATTCGGTACCGATGGATTGGAAAACTCATACACTTCATGGAAATCATAGACAATGATCATTTGGAATTATCTGATTAATGGAAATCCGGGTTTCCGTGGTTATGGTCCGGTACGGAGACACTATTTGGGAATAGTAATTGAATTCTCGTGTTTGTTGTTTAACATTGCAATGGAGGGTGTGATTTGAAGAGCTGGGATAGACTCAAGTGGCACGGTCTTCATATCTTGATATCGCAGCACTACGAGTTCACATCGACGATGATGAAATCTAGATAGTAGACGAATTCGTGAGTCTGGGCTCATTGGTGACCAGCAAAGAAATACAAAGGCACATGATGGCTGGTTATAGTGCCTACTTAAGACTCCGAAGCACGCTAAGATCGAACAAGTTCACTGAACAACAAAGTTGACTATCTCCACATAAGCTAAATTGTTTCAGGAACAGTCATTCTGCAACAGGTTTCCGTGGGGCCATGAGTGGTTATAAACATATTTAGGAAGAAACCCTGGTGATAAAATTCGTGAAATTTCATCAGTACGATATTTTTCAACATTTACTAGCCATCTGATAATTTGTCCTTGGATCTGTCATGTAACCCAAACAACACAAAACTCTCAGAATTGGTTGCTTTAACTTGATTGTGACTTAATTCAGTCGCACTGAAGTTGCTTTTACTGGTTTGCAACAACTGTGCTGCTAGGGAAACGTTTTAAAAAAACCTTCTGTAGAAATTTCTTGAATTTTGAAACACATATTGTCAGATTTTCTGCCTTTATATGTTCATGGCCACTGGAGTCCAAACAGGAACCTGTTCCGAGATGATCGCTCTGTGAACAAAATATCAGATGGCCACAAGAGGTTACAAATATTCTACTGGAGAAATTTCATGAATGTTGATACCCATAATGCCAAAGCTTTCTTCTAAAAAAGTTCATGGCCAATTAAGGCCAACCGGGAACTTGTTCCGCAATGACCTGCGTGAGGATTAAGCATCAGATGTCCACAAAATGTTAAGAAATATTCTACTTGAGAAATTTCATGAATGTTGATATTTCCAATGTTTCCTATGTTGTCATATTGCCAAGATTTTCTTCTGAGAATGTTCATGGCCAATGGAGGCCACGAGAACCTATTGCAGAATGACTTGTTCGGGGAAAAATCATCAGAGAGCCGCAAAATGTTGAAAAATGGCATACTGGGGAATTGTGCCATTCATTCCTGGAAATTCAATAGATATTCCCAAATAGTGACTCCATACCGAACCACATGTCAATGAAGCAAATGAGTTTTTGAATGTAACAGTGACAAATGAATCAAAATCGGTCAATAATTGCCATAGTAACACTGAAAGCTTCTTGTCAAACACATAAGCTCTATCTACGAATCAACGTCGAAAAGTTCCATTTTTACGAATGAACAACCTAGTGTTTTCTGGTGGTTGCCATTGGTGAGATCAATTTGTTTAATTTTTTGTTTACAAAAGTCCTACATTCAAATATTACTAAACACGTACCAATTTCCAAAAATTAAACGTTTCAGAAATTGGATGTGTGATGCAGTACCCTTATCCAAATGATATCGGTAATGTTTATATGCGGGGCTTATTGTATGTAAAGTTATCTCGAAATGAACGTGACTCTCCAGCCAAATGAAAATGGTTTGCTGGATCTGCGGTAGAGCTATCACTTTATAGTTCGCGAATTAAAGCTGCTTTAAAGCTGCATGCTACCAATGGCTGTTACACACACACTGTAGCCATAAACCGGAATTAGTGCTGGTTAGCAACCGCAAAACATGATTGCTGACCGCTTGAATTTCAACGCGCACGTTAACTACGCTTGCGAAAAGGCGTAGCGAGAACCATGCAGCAAGGAGCGACGTCTGGCGAGTGTGGCAACTTCAATTTGCAGGTATGGAGCCTCAACCTGGGTCGTGGCGCTGAAAGCTGAGCGTAATCGTGGGAAGCTGAACAGGGTGTTCCGACTCATGGTCATGCGATGTCACTTCTGTCGAAGGCAGTTAGTGTTATCGCTGACATGATACCCATGGTCGAGGACGCCGAATGCTATCAGCGAAGGGATACCATAAATTCGAGGAGAATCGTCAGAACGGACTCATTGGCTAAGAAGTAGCAGCAAGAGTCGGACAATGCGACTAAAAGATGATGGTCTCACAAGCTCATCCCAAATACGTCAGCTTAGGTGAATAGGAAGCATGGCGAGGTGAACTTCTTTCTGGCGCAGTTCCTGCCCGGGACGGCTGCTTCTGGAAGTATCTGCATCGGTTTGGACACACTTCTTCACGGTTTTGCCCAAAGTGCGTAAACCTGGACGAGACACTAGACACGTTGCCTTCGAATGCCCTAGATTCAAAGAAGCCATACTCCACCTAAAATCGCCGGACCGACTATGAGAGTGAATAAAGACTGATCGGTTCTGGAGGAATTCTTCCGCAGAGGGACTCTCCGTCGAAATAGGCTAGATCCATCGCTGGGACCTAGCTGAGTAGAATGCGTCGTGGCACTAGTTTCGAGTCGTCTGGAATCGCTGGAGTGACTTCAGCACTCTACTGGTCGTCCCGTATTGGATTGAGCAGCAACAGCAGAAGAATCGTTTTCGTGGGAAGTTCCACCACCAGGAACTCTCGAGGACTACTCGAGTTGACTGCGTCAAGAGGTGGGAGCTGAATGGCTCACTGTTGTTCAGTTTCGGGAGAACCTCCAGTGCCGGGAAATCCTCCGGTGGATTAGGGGCTATTCGATTCAATGGCGTCAAGATGTGCGAGCTAAATGGCTCATTGAATGGGTGCTTAATGGCTCGACCAAAGTAAGTAGGAGCTAAACGGCTCAAGGATTTTTTTTAGGCGGGATGGAAAATATGTGAACAGACACCTGAAGAACTCAGGTTGCGGGGATGAGAGCGCCAACTCCTCGACCCACTAAAAACCCAGCCGTGCCTTGACTCCTGGCCCTCCCCGGGAACACCTTCCGGTATTACTTCAGGGAGGAGGCTAGTGTGATTTACGCACCCACTTTGTCTAACTACATGGGTCTTTAGTAGTTAGCTTCGCCGATATGACGCTGATTCGATCGAGATGCTTCTGAATCCAAGTAAGATTCGGGGTGTCTGGTGGTCCATCCATATCATCCGCGACTTCCCTACTCGACCACTGACGGTACCTGCCGAAACTCGTGTTGTATGGTCCCTCCTCCGATCGAGAAAGCCAGGGGCAGGACCGGAGTTGGAACGTCTGGGAGTGCGGTATTATCCATGTTACGACCGCCTACGACTTCCTGCCGGATCCCGCACCGTATGGCACTTCTTCCGTTGTAGTTCGTTTAGCCGTTAACAGGAGCTTAAAGTTTCCAGGGTGCACCACGGAGAGGCGAACTACTTCCACACCCCAAACGGCTCAAGAATGGAGTAAATAGAGAGTAGAGTAGCGGTCCAGCAACGCCTATGCCTAATCAAGAAGCGTGTGTCCCACGATGGCGACCGAGAAAAAAATATTAAAATATGATCAACTTATGAAAATTACTCTATTGGTCTGCCGTTATGTTGGCTAGCTACAACAATCAAAAATAAATGCATTCGTCGATTCTGCAATGGGTCGAATGTGTAGAATGTGAAAAGAAATAGGAAAATATTTACTGACACTTGATGAAATATGAATTTTGATAATCCTTTTCCGTAAATAACTGTAAAATCTCACAATTACCCTCAATCAAAGGCGTTCACGCCACACTCGCAAATTTCTTTTCACGACGAATATACAAAAAAAATAAGGTATATTCCACCGTCCAAACGAAACATGGCAAAACTCTTTTTAGTTTTGCCACACTTTGAAAAAGGACGTAGTTACAATCTACTTCTTCGGATTTGAGGTGAAATCTTCGATGTAATTAGTTCAAACCTGAGCAACACATCTTTGTCGTAATTGGTTGCAGCAACTTGATTTTGAATCAATTGAGTTGCATAGCAGTTACCGTGACTAATTGGCAACAAGTGTGCTACTAGGGAAAGCAATATTTGCACTGGAGTTCATGTGTATTATTATCCTAATAATTCTCTAAGCAGTATGTGTAAGTGAGCTAACAAAAAAGGGATTAAGATCAACGCAAAGTATAATCAGCTATAATGTATTCTACAGCGTTGTAATTTTTTGCCCCACACTGAAACGTATTTTAGAAAGATTTTTCAAATTCAATTTTGTAATTGTTAAGCTACATAGCAATGTTCCCGATCGTTTTTTTTTTTCGATTAGAGATAAATTCAGCTAATAATAACCTTTCAATTTCACATACAACTGTTGTTAGGTACTTATATCACAGAAAACAGACATTGATGTCCATATACCTTTTCTTGAAACACGTGTGTAAAAGTAAACATGAGCAGCCGGTATGAAAAGCAAGAGCAGAGAAAAACAAACAAAACTGTTCAGGTTATGTCCTAGGCTTTTTGATAAACATTTACATGACAGTTATCGCACAACTGCAGCGCTGCCTACCAGGAGCATAACGACATATATTTGAAATGTCAATTTAAAATTTCACACCAGTAGCAGACTGAAAATGAACGTCTGTTCTCTGTGCTCATACTGATCGGAAAACTTTAACACATCTGATTTATGGAAATATGAAGATAATTACGAAAATAAATACATACATATTTGCAAATAACTTGCTCAACTTATTATTTCTTTTAAGTCATAGTCTTAGGATTTCTTTCATGCTGTTTTAGCGTGACCTTCAACCTCTTAAGCAGGCTTATCACGCCAGAGAAATC
Source organism: Aedes japonicus (assembly GCA_034211315.2). Classification (NCBI taxonomy): domain Eukaryota; kingdom Metazoa; phylum Arthropoda; class Insecta; order Diptera; family Culicidae; genus Aedes; species Aedes japonicus. The sequence goes on along the minus strand of JASCZW010002855.1, from coordinate 9,369 downwards.
ACCTGGCTCCTATATTTTAAACGCATCTACACATTGGCCGGGACCAACGGCTGTCCTTCACTACCGAAGAAAGATGTAATTTTTTAGTTATTTGTTGTCTCAGAAAATTCCAACAGCACTGACTGGAATTGATGCCACATCCACTGGAGTGAAAGGCAACCACGCTTTTGACTACACCACCGGAGCCGTCTGTAGCCATGGGATTTCGGTAATCAGCGTAACATTCAGAATATCAGTACATATATCTCAATATCTCTAAAAAAATGCTCGTTGGCTCTGTGAAGTTGATTTGATTGAACCACAACAAATAAATAAATTTGTTAAAAATAATATGCTCAAAAAATTGAAAATCACATAATTGTATGATGATTTGATTGCCCTGTTAAATCCCTTCGAAGCAGTAACTGCAGTGTCATCATCATTGCAATCGAGCTTAATCACGCCACAAGAACCAATTGACCCAGCCAATGGCACTGTCATTAGCAGTAATAACAAAATCGCCTTAGGATCAATCGTATCTATAAATACATCCGAACAGGACACGACATAATCGAGTTCGTTATTGTCAACATCACCGTACTATCCTACTCCACTCAATACTATGTTGGCAAGCAAGCGGTCTTCGGCGGCAAACATGCGGAAAGCGGCCCTGCAGCCTGAACTGAACGTATGGCAAGAGACATTGAAATAAAACCTAACCTCAATCCGCTTTCCTGCTAATCCAAACGATGGCGCTGCCGAGCACAAGTTCAATGTGTGCTTACTGGAGTCACAACTTGCTTACTCGTACTACATCAATTGGCTCGAGCATCGGCTTTGGCTAATAACAAATAAAATCAATCAAATATTGACACAGGCGGATCCATAAATATTTAATCAAGGTAAATTGATCCTATTAACCTGATGGGAAAAAAATGCAGTAGGATGAGTTGTTTTCGCTTTTATTCCCTGTTTGCGTGGCGTACCTATTACATTTGGTACCTACCATCCGAAGGAGTCCTGCTTGCTTTTGATGTATGATAATCATTACGTTTTCATGAACATCAGCGCGATGCATGGAAACAATTTCAACAATGCGTTAAAATTGCACGCAAGAGAGAGAATTAAAAAGTAACAGAATGAAGCCATTAATTTGAAGTAAAATTGCTGTAATGATTGTGGTCCGTTAAAGTAGGCACTGGCATTTATGCCGGTAATAGGACGAGCATAAAACTTCCAATGATACTCGAGCTTTAAAATTGCATGCAGCCGATAGAAGTGGTCTTCCATTTTTTTTTTCTTTTTTTTTTTCTCAAGAGCTGAGTCAAACTGGAAATCAAGCAGATGGTACTAAGTATCATTCGTTCTGTTTGCTGGATTTTTTTTTTGTGTGATTCCGGTAGCTTTTGATCTCGCATATGATTTCAAAGGATTCCAGTTAAGCAGGCTATGCGTGATGAGTTATGAACAGATAACAAATCTGGAGAACAACGGAATTCAGTTGCGGATTTAAGAGCCGTGTAGAATCTCCACTTGGCAAATTGATTCTAAATGTTTACCATGCCTTAAGTTGCAGAGCGTGTTACAAAAATTATAAGCTCACACTACCGAAATGTCATGAATCCTGGAGAGTGTGAGCTGTTTAGTTGAATACCTGTAACTAGAAACTGAGATATAAGTAATTTCTATTTTATTCCCAACACCTTTATTGCTTATCTTGAAAAATACAGGTATTTTGTATAAAATGTGCAGGCTTCTTCAATGTCGTGTACTTATAAAAGTCGATTTAGTATACGACACTGAAGAAGCCTGCATATTGCAGACGAAATACGCGTATCTGTCAAGATAAGCAATAAAGGTAGTTGAAATGAAATGGAAATTACTAATATTTAATCTCAAAATGTCATGTAAATTTCGCTGCTCTGATACCAACACATGCAAGCATCCTTTAGCACATCAGAATGAGTTGAAAGATATGAAAAATTACGTTCAATCAAAAACACCTTTTGTTGACTTGCGTAAGTGTCAAAAGACATTCGAAAACACTTGTTTGCCATACGTTTATAATTTTGTCTGCGCCAAAACTTGAGTAAAATTTACTAAGCAATCTGATAAGGATACGCTCTTAAATGATACTGATTCAGTAAGCAGAGAAAAAAAATAATCTAAATGCCAAATAAGATTCACTCTTAGCCCTGACTATGACTTGTTGAGAAAGCTTGACTAGCATGAAACACGAATAACGTCTTCTTTGACTCCTGAATGTCATTAGGGCCTGATTTTTCAAAAACTTAAACGGAAGGGTCCCCCCTCGTAGATTTTTCTTCATACAATTTTTTGAATTTTAGTTTGAAGCGTAGACTTTGGTCGAACACCCCCTCCCCCCAAAAAAATTCTACGTGATTTATGAAAAGCCCCTTATGAATCCTAGCAAAAAGGCACTTCAAGTGGGCAAACACTTATTCAGATTTATCAGATACAATACCGCATAGAAATAGGGGATGCTTTAATTGGAATTTAAAATAAAATTAACTCGAGTGAGCAATTAACGCGTAATGCTCTGTAGCTCAATTGATGAGGCTGGAAATAATTGAATAGCCATTTCAAGCCTATTAAGCTTACGACGCTAAGAGGAATGCTTTAGATACCAATGCAAGATACCGGAAGAAACTAGTATTAGTTCAAAATTACAAAAAAAAGGTTCTGATTCGTAAAATATCAGAATCCTTAATGTGACTTGCCACAGATGTGCCACTTACACAGATAAAAAGAAACATTGAATTTTCTGCGTTTTCTAATGCACATAAAGGGAATGCTAGATTTGGCAGAAAATTATAGGATATTTCATGTAAATTTAAGCCAGAAAACGCCTGAATCTAGCCTGTTGTAAGAAAGATTGCATACATTGCTGTATGCAAACATTGTTTACGCCTCCTTTGGTTTGGAACTAAACGAAGTGAAATTTTACGCGCTTGTTAAAATTAATTATTTTTTTCTGTGTATATTCTGAATAAGACTCCATGACATTCCTCAGATGATCTCTAAATTGTAAATTTAATTTTTGTTTAAGATTCACGGATATATTTTTTTTATATAAGAGTGACCCTCTGCTCACCCCGAAGAGCTCTATATGAATTTGAACAAGCTCGCAAGATTTCCTCTCGTTTGATTCTAAGCCAAAGGAAGCGTGAACAACAAAATTGTTTGCAATTTTTCATACGCCATACAACAATTTTAACAATCTTAAATACAATAGACTAGATTCAGGCGTTATATGACTTAAATGTACTTGAAATATTCCATTCATTTCTGCCAAATCTACACAGAAAAAAAAATTAGTTTTAACAAGTGCGTAAAATTTCCCCTCGTTTAATTCCAAGCCAAAGGAGACGTAAACGCAATTGGTTGCAGTCCTGGATGCACTATACAACAATGTTTGCAATCTTTCATACAACAAGCTTGATTCAGGCGTTCTCTGGTTGAAATTTAGACAAAATATCCCATTATTTTCTGCCAAATCTAGAATTCCCTCTATGTGCATTATATAACGGAGAAAATTAAATGTTTCTTTCAAACTTTGTGAATGTGTGCAAAATAGAAACAAAGCATAGATTTTCGAGAAAGAAAACTACTAATCCGTCTTAAAGTTCCCCATTCAGAAGAAACTTTACCTGTGACCTTATGTATATGATAGTCCCAAGATAAGGTAAACGCCAGATATATGTCAGAATATTTAAAGTAGTGAACATTCTCCACTTATGTCTGCGTTCATAGCTAAATTTGAGACTTGTAGAAGAACTTTTCTTGGTGATCGCAAGATCATATTTGGTCTTTTGAAAAATAAAAGGAGATTGACTAAAAAGTATTCTTGTATCAGTCGTGGGTCCAATTTTATATTTGAGATAATAGGATTCAAGTTAACATGTGAATAATGCCGTATTATCAGCAAATGACCATGGTGTTTCAGAAAACCTGATTTTACTTATATCATTGATGTAGATAAGGAAAAGTAAACGGCCAATGTATCTTCTCTGTGAAATTACATTATTAATTTGTTTTTAAACTTTAGAATTTGTTTCTCCATCGTATGAAACAATTTTTTTATGCTACTCAAATAACTACGAATAATGGTGTTAACAATGCCAGTTAAATATCATGATTTAGCGTGTCAAATTCCCTTTTCAGACCACAAAACAAGGAACGCACTACCTTTTTTGAATCGGTTTCTTCTAATATTTGATCCACAAGCTCCGCTACAGCTACAGTTTACGAAACAATGAAAATGATGTTGCAAACTATATAGTGTGTTATGTCATGTGTGACATGCTTGATGTTATTGGAACTTCAAGTAGAATTAAAATCCGATTTGAATAGGAATCAAGAGAAACATTTGCCAAACACCTAAAAAAACTTTTTTCTAAATAATCTTTGCTCAAAATCTCTCAAAAGATTATCAAAATGTCTAACTAAAGGGAGGAATGATAAAAAATAAATCCAACATGAGAAGGCACTCTAAAAACGTTTTTGATTCACAGTGTCTACAAAACACAGACAAAATGTTTGACTATTTTATGATTTTCCAAATGCAAATTGTTGGTTAAGTTGAATTTTATTTAGATTTAATTTGAGTTTCCCTGTTTAATTCAGTTTTTCTAAAGCTTTTGTATCCATTTAAGGTAACTGCAAGAAAAATTTGATATAAACTGCTAATAATTGGCACGGCCATCTTCGTTTGTATAAAACTTAACGCATTTATTTGGTATGTGAAAAAATATAATTACCACTGGCTCCGAGCTTGTGGTACATTATTTTAAAATCATTTATTTGGATAGGCTCAATCGAATCAACTTTACAGAGCAATGTTTTCATATTAATATACATCAATTATCTTAAAACTAACGTTTGATACAAAGCACGTTTATTTTAGATTCTGAATTGCCTAAACCCTTATAACTATACAACTTTTGGTTTTCTTTTGACTTGAACGTTTTTGAAAAAGAAAGAAAAAATCACAAACACAGATAAAAAAACGTACAGTAAACATACAGGTTCAACTGACTACAATCTAAAGTTCATGATATTCAAAAACGCAAAAATTAATTTAATCAACTCCAGATCAAGTACATCCAAAACATCTCGAACGGATACATTGGGTTGTTTACCTCGAACCCGACGGGAATAAAGCTTGCGGTACATATCTAGATAAGAGATATGCTTTTTTAAACATCCGTTTTTCAAAATATGATGGCACAAAGTCCGTTGATTGTATTGAAATTGTGTTTGGATACGACTTTACAGCTAAAATTTACACTGAGCCTAATGTCTAGTGAATTTTTCGTACGGTCTCCCTTGACTTAGCAAAACGTGGCGATCGAAAGCATTTTTAATAACGACTCATGATGACCTGTGTTGTTCTAAACTCCGAAAAGTTAAAATCTTACATTTTAAGGACAGAAACTTTCAACGGACATGGATGTAATGTCGGTCTTTAAGCACCGAATTGGGTCTTTTTGTGGATGCAACTATGTCTTATCAATTAAGTTTCTCGTTTATCTAATGGCCAATCCATTTTGAGAACAATGTAACTCCTACTAACGGGTGGCAACTAAAATTTTGGAATTTCTTTCTCAAGCTGTCAAATAAAGACAAACATAGTTGAAGAAGATCTGATTTATTCAAATAAAACATACATTGTCCATTGTTGAAAAAAAATTAGTGAACATTTGAAAACGGTCCGTAATCGGATGTTCGGCGAAGCTTCCGTTTGATGTCGGAACAGGAGCGTTGTACGGCCTCCATTTCAACTTTGCGAATGCATCTCTTGATTCTACCAATCAACTGTTTGCAATTCGTGGCTCTCCAGTTATTTTTGTACACCAAGGAACTCAAAACCCCGAAGAAATCTTCGATTGGGCGACACTGAGGCAGATTTGTCGGGTTGTGGTTTTTGGGTACAAATGGGATCGAATGGGTATTCAGGAACGATTGTCTTTTTATGGTGTAATGCGATGACGCTTTATCCGGCCAAAACACGTATTGTCCATCAGCATCGATCGTTTCCGGGAATCTGCGTCTTCAAAAGAGGGAAGTAGCTTTCGTCGTCCAAAACAAAACTTTTTCCGGAATAATTTTTAATCAACCAATGGCATTGGGATTTCAGCGTTGAAATCTGTGAATCAGTATATTCCGGGACTCGTGTCTTCTTTCGGCACTTTATTCCGACTCTTTTCAATGTTTTGCAGATGTACTGGTGAGAACAGTTGAACTTTTTTGTGGCATCCCGTTGGCTCAGTGAATCCTTGTTGTTGAAGGCACGAGAAAGAGAACGAAGTCCTTTTGCGTCCATAATTTTGGCTGGTCTTCCACTACCTTGCTTGCTAGCAGTTGTTGGGGATCTTAGGATATGGTAAACAGTCGAAGTCGCAACATTTTCGCTTTTAAAATGTTGTACCGTATACGTTTTGCCGAGATTTCTGTGCAGTTCGTAGAACTGTACAACGCGCTCGCGAAATAGGGTAACGGGATGTAATGTTAGCCTAGCTCCTTGATTCGGCCTATGTACCAAATATGTCATTATTTCGGCAATAATCAACAAAATCATGTTGCTATCAGGATGACCGATCTAGTTCAAAGCTATTGCGATATTATTAATCAATTTATAACTGTTCACTTTCGCGTAATTTGCAATTTCCTTTACTTTTCAGACACGATAAATTTACTTGTTTAGCTGAACAGATTATCTATACGCTCTTCGAATGATCTAAATTTGCCGAAATTGAACCTATAAACCGAATAATGCAGCCAAGATGTACAGAAAATAGTCACACGTTATAAACTAACAGGTCACATAGGTAAAATAACAATGATTTAACATGAAAACCATAGACCCAATGTTAGGGACATATTTTTTTCTAGGTTCTTAATTATGGCCTGTCTTATGGAAAGCGTCGTAAAAATGTTGTTATTGGTAACATTTACAATACCAATGTCTGAGTTTTGGTTGAATGTTTTTCATATGGCTCAACTTAACACAAACTAAAGTAACTAAATTTGTGTAGAGTGAATTATATTGTTTCGATTGCTGAATGACCGCAAAATCGTATGTTAAAATCACTTAAGTGTTTCTTAGTAGTTTAAGTAAAATTTGATTGTTAGTAAAATTGTTTGTTGGGTAGAGCGAATACAGCTGGGAACGCCTTGAATCAGAAAATCGGCAAAAAGCGTACATAGCCAACATTCAATAACAAATCTATCGAATGGGACGAACTTGCATCCATGAATAGACCCAATTTGATGCCCATAGACCAACATTACATCCATATCTCTCGAAAGTCCCTGACTCCATAAATTGAGTTGTGTAAATTTTCGTGATACATACTACCAGATGGTTTATTAAACATATCTTGGCAAGTCTATAGCTATTTAAATTTTGCTACCAGCTGGAAAACTGTATAAGTTATGATAAAAAATGTAATCGATTGTTGCATACTAGGCTGAGTCAAGGGACACATACCCTACTTCTTGTTTCGACGGCATTTTGAGCAAAACTGAGCAAGCATAAACAAAACAGAAAATACTAGCAGAAAGAGGAGAGAAAGATCTAACGCATACACACTCTTATTTCTCTCTGAGCTCGTTTGTTGTTGAGCATAGAGGCCTCGAAAAAATTCCAAAATTTTAATTGCCACCCGTTAGATAGATTTTGTTGCCAATATGTTGGTTAACATACGCAATTCAATCTTCATTTCAATACATTTCCAATTGAAATTTGACTAATGCCAACGATTTACTACTTAAAAAATGCATAAAGCCATAGCTGGGAACATTCATACAATGTTGTGAGTTAATCCACGGACATCATTTTCATAATCGAAAGGCAATCTACATGATTTTAATAGGTAGGTAGCTTATACTGGGAACTTCATTTCATGGCTCTAAAAGTTTCTGAGATTGTTTAATAAAACCCATTAGGGACCGTATTAGTAGAACGGTTGTCATTCGAACACAAGAAAAATGTAAATTAGACTTCATTTATTCACTTTTAGAAAATAACAAATAAAAAAAATTGAAACTCTTCTTCGAGCTATCACTAGTTGAGGCGAGCAGATTCCTTTTAACTCCACAAGAGAAAACTTATCCTTCGACCAATAGACCTATTTTGTCTACGGCTTAGGCCAAAGGATAAGCTTTTTTATACTAGAATTTAAAGGAATTTGCTAATCTTTACAAGTGATAGCTTGAAAATGATGATCAATTTCTAATCTGTTATTTTTCGAAAGTGATCATGTTTTCCAAGTTTCTGTGGGTAATTTTGCATTTTACCACTCAAAATCCGAAATGGTCTGGTATTCAATTTAAACGTACACGAGGGCTCCTTTTGATACTGAGTTGTAAAGCTCTCTAAATATGGTTGTTTAAAAATATTCCATTTCATCTCATCTATGTTTTAACTAAATCATTATGAATAGATACAATGATCTGTTCCAAATACCGTACCAGTCCTTCAAAAATCTCAGCAAAACTCAGCCAGTCTTTGGGTGTTCTAAACATTCACAAAAATCATCAATGTATTGGCGCTATCCGCCAATGAGCTCCATCCCAAATCATTTTTCATGCCCCGAATCAAGATATTGCATTATGAGGGACTAATTCTTGAGCCCAGCTTCTTGTAGAATAAGATGTTTTGATAACAATAAAAAGGATAAGTTGGCAGGAGGGTTTGTATCGGTGAACGCTACGCGGAGTTCTTGTTATCTTTGTTTCCTTATTCTCCATTTAGTTGGTGTCAAGGTTAGTGCACAAATATATTTTCAATTTTAGTATCGAAACAAATAAACGATAAGCCACGATGGGGCCACTCACAATGTATGAGTGTTCATACTCTAAGGTAACGTACTTGTTTCGAGTACTACGTTACCCATGCCTTTTCGCTAAATTTTCAATTCTTCTATTCTATTTCCAACCTACCGTACACTGACGGAACGTTCAACACTTTCTCTTCATATCATTTATTCTAGCAAACATTTCTGCCCACTCTTGGTACCTCATGGTGATGAGCGAACATCTCTTTCTACAGTATGAGTGTTGTTTTTAATTTTGAAGACAAGATTTTAGTGACACTCGAAAGCTCGATTTATACCAACAGTGGACATGCTTTAACTGGGAAAATATGGTCTTTTTCAATGGTATTTGAGGTTAGATTTGAACCGATAAATGTCAATACTGCTGGGAAAAATCTTGAATAATGCATGGGAGTGAATTTGGAATGATTTCAATCAACAATAAGAATACTGTTGGTGCCACTCACATTATGAGATTGCAGAGAACTTCATTGTGAAAACAGCGTCTCTTTTAAAAGTTTCGGAAGGATTCGAACCAATATTAATAGCA
>JASCZW010002854.1:0-16789 GCA_034211315.2 Aedes japonicus | reverse complement strand
AACAGTAGCCCCGGAAGCTGCCGGAAGTCCGCCTTGACGTAAGTCTCATCATGCATGATGAGACAATGACGTATGCACTTTGTATGTATGCAGTCCCTCGCGGTCCTTGGCTCTCTGAGTTAAAGATTTGGACAGATTCAACTTTTTGGGCACATCACTGACCGAAACATTGGGATTCAGCTTAAACGCTTTCACAGCACACTTGTGATCCTGATCACTAATAGAACATCCATTCTGACCGTATTTCTCCTTTCGACCGATGATCAGAGGTTCGTAGTAACGTTTAATCACACGACTCACCGTTGACTGCACGATTCCGAGTTGTTTGCTGATGTTCTGATGAGAGAGTTTCTGGATTTTCCAGCTGCTAGCGAAAATCTACTCGCAGTAAAAATACAAAAAAAAACACTTCAAACTACTTCTACCCAAGCTTTCATGAGAAAATACCCAATGGATAATTTTCGACAGCGTTTTTTCGGTGATGAAATATGATGTGGGACACCCTTTATGTAAAGCAACTTAAGCTAGAAATGACTCGATTACCGTGAATTCGGGTGAAATTGATCAGTGATGACCAACAATAAGAAGCCCAATTTTTCTTCTTAAATAAAGCCTAACAAAACTAAAGTTGTTATGTCCGGCAGAGCAATTGAGTCAATGATTGCAGTTAATTGACTTTTAACTACCATGTTTTCGTTAAATAGGTTTTTTTTTTAATTTTGCTACTCTACTTTTTTTTTCCTCAATAGAGGGATTTTAATTTTAAAAAAAAACATGCTTTTTTTCATCTGTATCGATGTGTTCTTCCTAGCACAACAATATTTTTACTGCATCTCAACTATTTCTCCTCGATTTTTAAACAAGAAAAATCTAATCATTTTTATTTTCACAAACCGACATGCAGTTTCACAAAATGACATTTATTTTCAGTAACGGGGGCTCCCGGCAATGACGTCTACATAAGGTCTGGCGCAGTAGCCACAACAATATTAGTGAAATGAGCAAAACTCGCTCATGACACTAATACCACTGCACTCCTTGCGCACGCTATACGAAAGCTCGCACAGTGCTACGTCATACTATTTATTTTGATTCGTTCGCCCCGTGATTGTTTATTGTATGCGCTATAAAACCTAATTTTTCAACCGATTCCAGTCTACCGAAGATGGAAAATTGGCTCTATATTGCTACTCGATTCTCAAGTCTCAGCGTTTGAAAGTTTGTGTGGTAAAAATTCAATTACCTCAGTTAAATACACTTTAAATGATCCATGTTATCGGGAGGAAATGCTTCTGCTCAATAAATATCATGATTATTTCTACAATTCAGCATTCATAATAAACCGATTTTTTTAATCTGAACCTATGCCCGCCAATAGAAAGTTCAATAGTGTTACGTCATCACTCGTCGGCTCAGCAATATTTACATTAATTTTGCATCCAATACAAGCAAGCAGTGCGTTGCCCCAGACCTTATATAGATGTCATTGGGCTCCTGGCACTTAAAAACGGCTCCCATTATGACATAAATGTCAACTTATGTATGCTAGAAATCAATGGTTGGTTCGTTGGTTTAGGTAGTCTGTTTTTTGTATCGTGTTTCATGGTGAAATAGGATGGTGTTGTCTTGCATTCAAAATTTTTTCATAATATTTTGAAATTGTTTTTTTTCAATAGTTACACTTGTCAGAATTTTAAAAAAATTAACTGCCGGTATATTATCATATTTACTATCGAACAATGTTTTAATCCACATACCCCTATAATACTCTATTGTTTCCCACTCCAGAGGGTCTTGAATCAATTGTAGTCGGCGCCGTAGGGATTTTGATCACGTGTAAAGCCGTTAGTCCCGGCCCATGTGTTGATGGATTCAATTTGAAGGATTCAGGCGAAGTCATCTCCCTAGGGTTGGTGTTTGGACTTGGAGCGAAAATAGACTGACAGAAAATAAATTAAATTCAATTGCTAAGTGATCAATTTCACCCCGAATAGAATATTTGTATTATAATGAAATAAACTAGTTGCGCTTTAAAAATATTGTTTCGTACGTGGTTAAACTATTATTGGCGGCTAGTATATACACCAGTACTTATTTAAAAATTAAATTGCCTACTAAAATATTCTTCTACCGTACGGTATTCCAAAGTGATCAATTTCACCCGAATTCACCTAGAAAATTAGTTTATCTACTGGTCTCGAGGAACCATATTCTGGCTTGTAATCAGTTTAAGTGTAGCACCAATTGGATTGTTGATTTTATTCACTATATTGATATAAACTTACTTAACTTTTACGTTCTCAACTGCCTTTAGAAAGCAAAATTCAAATTAAAACGAACGCATCCACCCCTTTACTAGGTCAATAGAGTGAATGGCCGTTAACTCCACCTCTCCTATGAATTCTCCATACACCTCTAGGGTTATGTCGTCCACGAAACCTTCAATCTTTTCCGCGTTAGGGAACTTTATTCTCAACACTTTGTCATACTTTGTGCTCCAAAGCACCGAGCGCAGGGTAGAACCTTGTGGAACTCCTGAGGTGATTTGGACCCTTTTCTGTCCCGCTTCTGTGTTGCAAACCAGTACATGACTCTGAAAATAGCTTCCATGTACTCAAAAACCGGGAGGCATTGGAACGAGTTGGCAACAGCCTCCAAACTGGCGCTGTTGAACGCGTTTCTCACATCAAGGGTGACTACTGCACAGTTGAAGTACTATCTCGGCTGTCTTGGTGACAGACATCCTTCACTGACTTGCCGTTTTGGAAGCTAAATGTTATTTGGCACCTTAGTGGGTCTGGGTTCAGTCCCAGTCGAGGTCGGTGGTTCTTCTGAGGGGAAAAATGTGGTCACGTCTTCCTTCGGAAGGGAAGCAAAGCCGTTGGTCCCGGCTCATGTGTTGATGAGTGCGATATGTTGGGTCCAGGTGGTGAAGTCGTTTTCCTGGTGTCGGTGGTTGTCACCACGCTGTGAGGGCATCTTCATGGGCAGGCTCAGGATATCATCAGGGCCTGGCGTCTTGCTCACGTTGAGCGACTTTCCTATCACAATGAGGTAATAACACAGAAACAAAAGCGTTCACGAAAATGAAAACGGACCGTGAACTAGTTCATGTTTTCAGGATTTTTACCTAAAAACGTGATTTAGTTCATGATTACGTGATTTAGTTCACGGTGTATTTTTGCTTGTTCTCGAATTCATGACTGCAGTTCACGGATCCGGGCACGATTTTTTTTCCGTGAACTCGTAATCAGCGCCTTGCACCGTCCTTTGCGGTGCCGTTGCCATTACTTACGTGATTGTGGATATTCGGCGTGTTTGACGACCATCCTTCCACAGTCATTGCAGTATTATGCTCTGGGATACTGGAACGCTAGGGAGCTGGATCAGGGCGTGGAAAGAGTCCCACAATGACCACCTGCAATACTTTTGGCGATTGCTCGGTAGGAGCCACCGGACCCTTGGTTTTGGCCCTTTCGACTCTGTAAGCGTCTCCCCATGGGCCCTTATTTGCTTTCAAACGCAAATAGGCTGCTTTGCTGGTCTCTAATTCCTTTAGCGCAGCCTTTCCGGCGACCAGTGCTTCTCGGTGCTCTGTTTTTTCGAAGTCCGACCGCACTCTCTGCATCCTCCGTCTTGCGCGGAGGCATGTTCTGCAGAGGTAGGCGATTAACTTTATCCATCAGTACATCAGTGACTAGGTTTGACCTTGAACTTACCAGGAATTGCGTCGTACACACGTGATAGTAGCGGTACGAGTTGATCACCGCAAGTGTCCTGGGTTTCACTCATTTTTCGTCCCCGTTCGGCGGGCAAACGAAGTGGGTACCTCCACACGCTGCCTAGTATTGTGGACGATGATATAACGAACCGCTAGATGTTTAACCATCCTTCACCCTCCAGTTGATAAACAGCCCTGTAGAACGTAGAACTGTAGACTGTAGAACGTCACGTCGTTTATCCTCTCCACTCCGTTTTTGTAGTAGTTATTCTTGGTGCCAACATTATTGGTCAGGTCTACATTGAGCCAAGACATAGCCTCAAATAGGATTTGATTTGACCCCTTAAGTAACGCGACATCCCTACTCCAGTGTCCAGGCGTTGAAATCGCCCGATATAACCAATGACTTGCAGTCAGTCAACACTGCTGTCTTGCGGTCGACCAGCTACAAAAACTGGTTAGTCGACCGTCGAGGTGGTGCGGACAATCCGTTTACTTTAGCTACCGAGAAGCTCTCGTTTGAGGTATACACAACTTCCTGAACTGTGTAGCTGTCAACATCCATAGTCGCCATATTAGACCTATCCGCAACCCAGTTACTGATTTCCGGCAGGAATACGGCATGGATATAATATGGCGATAATATGGCGATATCCGTCACCAACTCGTGAACTGCCTGACAGCAGTTGCTAAGTTGCCACACAGTCAGTGGTTCAGATTAGTTGAGTTACCTGCACTGTGCTGATAAGCTTCTAGGTTTACCCTTGTAGGTTGGGCACTTTGGGCCTCCCATTACATGCTCGTTGTCTGGTTTCCTGGCACACGTCAAGCACTTGAGGGGCTCTATGCAGTCCCGAGTCTAGTGGCATATACCTTCACACCTCTTAAAGGGTGTCCACGATGAAATTGCCACACACAAAATTGATTCGCAAAATTCGAGTTTTCATCCGATTGCCATCAAATTTTCAGGGATTGAGAAATAACTATTAAACTTCATTTTACCATTTTATTCGTATTTTATTTACAGTCCATACGCAAATGCCCGCACCTTGGCCTTAACCCCGGCCATAAGATTCTGCACAACCTATGAATCAACCGTTTTTTGCATGTAAACCCATACTTTCTTCAGTTCCTCGACTGTCTTCACTACATTAGGTCGTTTAAGAAGGTGCTGCTTCATAATCGCCCAGTACTTCTCGGTGGGGCGGAGCTCCGGAGTGTTGGGAGGGTTGAACATTTTCGGCACGAAATTGACCTTATTGTCCGCATACCACTTCAGCACGTCCTTGGAGTAGTGGCATGAGGCCAAATCCGGCCAGAAGATTGTTGGGACGTTGTGGGCCTTCAGGAGAGGAAGCAGCCGCTTCTGGAGGCACTCTTTTATGTACACCTGTCCGTTCTTCGTGTCCTGGGTCACGAAAGGTGCACTCCGCTTCCCGCACGTGCAGATAGCTTGCCAAACCAGGAATTTCTTCGCAAATTTGGACATCTTCTGAGTGCGGACATGCTCCGGAACGCTGAACTTATCCTTGGCCGTGAAAAACAGGTTGCCGGGGATCTGTTTGAAGTCGGCCTTCACATATGTTTCGTCGTCCATGATGCAGCATTCAACTTTCGTCAGCATGTTGAGGTACAACTTCCTGGCACGGGTTTTGGCGGACTTGTTCTGCTTCTCGTCGCGATTAGGGGCCTTTTGTACCTTGAACGTTCGAAGTCCAGCCTTAGTTTTGGCCTTCTGGACAAAACTTCGGCTTAGGTGCAGCTTCAGCCACATCCCGAACGGAGGCGTTCGGATTTCGGTTGAAGGCCCCAACTACGCGGTTGTGATTTTTGGTGTTGTACGGAATACTTTTTCCTTCACTTCTGGGCTTCCGATCGGTGGTCAACCGTTCCTCGAACCGCTTAATCACTCGCGACACCGTGGAATTCGCGATTCCCAACGTTTTAGCGATGGAACGATGCGAGGGATCCTTGTTCTCGTGATGAATGCGCAAGATTTTATCAGGCACGAGCTGTTCTTTCGACTCCATTTCCGCGATCACAGGACTTTAAAACTTGCAGGATATAAATAATGCACTATGAACTAAATCCACCCAAATTTTCATTAAATTCTACCCAACGATTAAAAAGTTAGAGCAATTTCATAGTGTGGCAATTTCATCGTGGACACCCTTTACACAATTCACTCCTGTCATGGCCTTTCTCGACTTCCGCTTCCTCCTGACGATGTCCATAATGGCCAAATACGTAATCTAGGGAAAAGTTCCAACAGCTTTGCTCCCGCCTTCCACTTCGGCGCTTGCTGCACCTTCCGGTCATGCAATGTTTCTTTAGTGAAATACAATCTATCTGAATGCCAAATTTGGTTCCATTTGTGTTTAATTTGTATTGGAGGCTCCCTTTTAAGACAGGGGAGGGGTTTCAAACCATCATAAGAATCTTTCCCGGACAGACAGACAGAAAGACAGACAGACAGACATACAGACAGACAGACATACAGACAGACAGGCAGAATAGCTGAACCCGGTGCGAGCACTGCTACGCTTGCAACTACATGAATGAAAATTAAATAGAACTGGCCCGTTCATGGTTGTTCTTCCAATTGTTTTGACTAAGCAGGGGTTCAATCTTCTATCAGAACATGCTGCTTACCGAAGAAATACACGTTTTGTGTATTAATTACCTACATAATTCTCATGTTTGGTTGCAATTTGTGTTTCATTTGTATGAGAACCCTCCCTCCAGAAGGGGAGGGGTCTTAAACCACCATACAACCATTGCCTCTAAAACTCACCACATGCCAAATTTGGTTTTATTTGCTTGTTTAGTTTTCGAGTTATGCAGAAATTTGTATATCATTTATATAAGAGCCCCGCCCCGCCTCCCCACTTCCAGAGGGAGAAGGGGTGTCAAACAATCATAAGATCCTTCGACCAGTCCCAAAAATCCCTGCATACAAATGTTCTCGCCGATCAGTTCAGAACTTTCCGAGTCTATAATGGTCAGTGAGGCAGACAGACAGACAGAAACTCATGTCTATATATAAAAATCTTGCTTCCAAAACCCCGACATGCCAAATGTGGTTTAATTTGCTTGATAAGTTCTCGAATTATGCAGAAATGTGTTTTACATTGAGGGGTCTTCAACTTCCATAGCAACATTTCTTGTATCCAATGTGTTTCATTTGTATGGGAGTCACCCCTGCTAGAAGGCGGGTCTCTAACCGCCATAGAAATATTTCTTTCCTTCAAAAACTCCACTTGCCAAATTTGGTTCCATTTGCTTGATTAATTCTCGAGTTATGCAGGAATTTGTGTTTCATTTGTATGGGAGCTCCCCTTACAGAAAGATGAGGGGTTTCGAGTCACCTTAGAAACATGTATTGCCTTCAAAACCCTTCACATGCCAAATTTGGTCTCATTCTCTTGATTTGTTCTCGAGTTATTCAGAAATTTGTGTTTCATATGTATGAGTGCCACCTCTTTCAAGGGGCGGAGCAGTATCAAACTACTATAGAAACACTTCGTACCCTCTAAAACCTCTACCTGCAAAATTTGGTTCCATTTACTTTATATGTTCTCGAGTTATGCAGAAATCCGTGTTTCAGCTCCCCTCCCCCGCCTTTTTAGAGAGTGGAGAAGACTCAAACCATCATAGAAACATTTATCGCTTCCAAAAACCTCCACATGTCACTTTTGGTTCCATTTGCTTGATTAGTTCTAGAGTTATTCAGAAGTTTGTGTTTCATTTGTGTGGAAGCCTACTCTTTCAGAGGGCGGGGTGGACTCAAACCACCATAGAATCTTTTTTTGTCTTCAAAAACCTCTACCTGCTAAATTTGGTTCCATTTACTTGATAAGTTCTCGAGTTATGCAGAAATTTGTGTTTCATTTGTATGAGACCCCCCCTCCCCTCCCTATCCCTCCTACCGAAGAGAGGAGGGGTCTCACACCACAATAGATTTAGTTTTTGCTTCCAAAATCCCCACATGACAAATTTGGTTCATTCTTGAGTTATGCAAAAATTTCAGTTTAATTGTATGAGAACCTCCCTTTAGAGATGGGAGGGGTCTCGACCATAGAAACAATTCTTGCCTCCATAAAACCCCACATATTTAATTTGGTTTCATTTGCTTGATTAGCTTTTGAGTTATGCTGAAACTTCTGTTTCTTTTTGTATGAGAGCCTCCCCTTCTAGAGTGGAAGCGGTCTCAAACCGCCATAGAAATATTTCTCTCCTTCAAAAACTCCACTTGCCAAATTTGGTTCTATTTGCTTGATTAGCTCTTGAGGTATGCAGAAATTTGTGTTTTACTTGTACGGGAGCCACCCTTTCCAGAGAAGGGAGGGGTTTCGAACTATCATAAGAACCTTGCCTGGCCCCAAAAACCCCTTCATACAAAATTTCACGTCAATCGGTTCAGTTGCTTCTGATTCTATAAGGTTCGGACAGACAGACAGAAATTCATTTTGATATAAAGATACATTACGGTAAATTTTTGATACTTTATTGCTTAATCTTCTTTAAAGTATGGATCACATCGATAAGTTTTATAGAACTTTTTTTTTTAGATTTTTGTACAGAATCTTGTAGGTTATGAATACGTTCTTAATGGAAAGATTCTGTTTTCTGCATCATTTGCAAGCTAATTGTTGTCGTTGACACGAGCTTTATCTCGCATAAAAGCGATATCCTGATCCTAGTCGATGCTAGGAGTTCATTAAACAAGTCATTTTAGGCTTCCAGGTTGGTGTGATGAAAAATTTGTCAATCTAAAATCTATAATCTACACAAGAATAAGAAAAAAAAACCCGCTGGTATCATTGAGTACAATTTTGAGATAGAAAATACTGTTCCCGAATAATGATGCAACTCCGGGCTTCAAGAGCTAAACTATAATCCATCGAACCGTAGATACCGGAGCAGTTGGCAATCCCGCCTTGCTGCTGCTGCCGTCTTCTATGTAGCTGCCAGATGGTCGATTCCCCCATATCTGCGGTTCAAATTCCCATGAGCGGGCCGCGCGTCATTGCCCCATTCCAACCTGTCTGCCAATCGGTATCGGTACCCCACTGGGCTCCCCACCTGGCTGGTTTTCCACAAGAATGCAAACCGTTGAAAGCAACCAGAAGACAGTTCCAGCAAAATATAGCTACATGCAAAATGAATATTAAGAACTGGTGTACGTCCCCGATTCCTTCCTCTCCCGGTCCTTCGGTTTGGCCGATCGGTTGTTTTTCGCGATAAAGGCGCGCACCCCCAAAGTCAGCTGCTCAGATGTGGGGAGGTACCTCCCGCAAACAAATGTAGCAGTTCTGTTGGCTCGAGCCTGGCTGCACAGCTATCTTCGGAGCAAGGCTGCTGTCGGTCGGAATGCTTACATGTGGAGATATCTATCGGTGTAGATTTTGCATGCAGTCAGGAAGGTAAAATGATCTGCATTGGCAGTTTGGGGGGAGGCGGTTCTCGAAAAAACCACAAGTCAGAAACTGTATTAGCCTACTAAGCTGAAAAAGGTGTGCAGCCGGTCCACAAGAGGAGTGAAAAAAAAAATATGAAAAACCCTCGGCCAACCAGTTCCAAACAGTCTGCGAGGCGCGAGGGGGTTGTTTTGTTTTGGTGGGAAAAATCGACTTTGCCTACTACAAAACTCCACTCGGTCCCCGTCGTCGTCGTCGTCGTCATCAGCGGGCGTTGCGGGCTGAGAGTGTGAAAAAGAACCAGTTGTGAGAAAATTTTGATTACGTAGTTTTGTTGTGCATTTTTTTTTCCTTCTTCTTCTGCATCTAGCTGCTCCAGTCTTGGGCATAAACATGGTGGCAAATTAATGGCAGCTGAGAAAAGCGCATAGCAGTACAAAAGCATGGCTAAATTTTTCGCCGCCGCCTGCTTCGGCTTAATGTCGATGCTAAATAGTTTGGGAGTTGTGCTTTTTCTTCGCGGTTACGCAAATGTGCTCTTTTTTCTGCTCTCAAGTTTTCAAGCACTATCGTTGACAATAAACAAACGGAGTAAACACGTTAAGAGGTTAGTCGGACGATGACATTGCTCTAGGTGACCAAATGACAAGGTGAGAAGCCTTTGGGAACGCGTTGGAATAAAAAATCGCTGTGCTTGATCGAGGCATAATCGGTGATTTCAATGGTCTTTCGGACGCCAACGGCTTGAATTGGTCATTTTTAAACAATTAGTTTCAATGCCATGTTTTGACATTATTGTTTGAAGTCAGAGCAATTGTCTTATTAGATGGGATATGTTTTAGTGGAGTGCTTGAAACAGTGCATGGATCTATGGATCGATGGATTTCAAGGTTGGAATGCAGCTACTGGGTTGTTGAAATAAGAATCTGTTGAGATTGTGACACAGGAGTGGTTGGCATGGTTTGGTTCTTGAAATGAGCTTCTATTTGATGGGTTTGAATTGCTTCACTCTCGCGTCACTTTACTCAATTTTTGAGCACAATTGTACAATTCTCTCATGGAAATGTTACTCAATTTTCGTAAAAAGTGGTTCTACTCAAAAATTGAGTAACATTTCCGTGAGAGAAAAAGAGATATCATACAATTGTACTCAAAAATTGAGTAAAGTGAAGCGAGAGTGTTCCGAATACTATAGCAACAGTATTGTTCGTGGTTCTCGAACTACATTGTACTCTCAACATCAATGTTACCTAAAGATCGATTCACCTAATATCTGGACGCAAGAAAACAGTTCTATCTAACGATTGTTTTGACAAAATAAAACAGTTGAGCAGTCGAAATAAAGTTTTTTTGATTGCACTTCCAGAAAAATATATATCAAAAGTCTGAAATACTGCGCCCTCTGTTTGTCAACATGAGTGGCCATTTTATTCCACCATGTTTTCAGCTCAGCCGCATTCTGAGATTTTCTTCAGTCTTTTTCAGTTTTCGCTTAACCGTTGCCCAATATGTCTCGGTTGGGCGAAATTGAGGATAATGGGATGGCTTGAGGTTTTTCAAACAACAATTGCCGATCATAAGCTCTACTATGACGCTAACTGTGATCTTTCCTAACAATAGTTTTCCGCTCACGGAAACGTTTGACACTGCACACGGTAGATTTAGTCAAATTGAACCATTTCAGCAATTTTAGAGCTGACCACGGGAAATTTTATACGTAGGAGCAGAAAAAGTGGTAAAGAAAGCAGTGCTGCTAGAATTAATTAACAACTTTTAATGGACTATAATGAACTAAACTAGTCAAGCTTTTTCGAAAATTTTATTTTAATTAGTTCATAGGCATTATTGTTTAGGTTATTGGTTCAGAAATATTGCAGATTATTTATGTTCACTTGCTCTTCTTACTGAAAGAATTTCTTTTCTTGCGAAAGTCACTGATATTATTTCAAAAATGGACCAGTTTTCCAAACAAAGATTCCCCTTAATAATTGCCCAGTATCTTTCGATGGGTCGACACTGTGGAGTAATTATTGGATTCGTATTTTCGGGCAAACATTGTTTTTCATTACTGTTGTCGCGAGATCAGCCGAAAACAAAGCGTTTTCGGTGTTTGCCTTAGAATGAACGCAGTTTAAAGATTTTTTCAACGATTCATTGATGTACACATCCTTATTGAATGTTCTACTCTTCACGAAAGAAGAATTCCGACATTAGCTTTGACAGATTGCGTGCCAAACAAGAAAATTTTGTCCTAACTGTTTAAGGCTAATGGTAGTCTTGGATTTTGGAAGAGTTTCTTCTTCTAGTTATGTGTAGCATTGCGGTAGAGGAAGTGTTGCCAAATCCCCGTAACGTTTGTCTCATTGCCACAAATTAGCTGCAATGGCTGGCTCTTTCCGAGAAATTCGTAAAGCTTACGAGTGTGAGGCTTGATCTTTACCCAGTTTTTTCTAATTTTTCTGCCGCCTGCTACGTCGTTTGTGTTCGTTTTGTGTCTTGACTATTTGAACCATTGCTTCATTGACTTTGCCCTTTTTTGCAACATCTCTCACTGACAACTGTAGATTTCGGAGAATTGTGATGCCTCTTAAGCTACCAATACCAAGCTCAGTTATCATGATCAAAATTAGGTATTCATATGTTGTTGTCTCCTGCTCGGGTTGTCATGAGCTGGAGCAAAGCTGTAGTGGGGAATATTTCTCTTGATTTTCGATACATTTATTTTCCGGTTTAGTTTTCGAGTTCTGAAACGGTAACATACAGCCGGAATGGCTGATTTGCCATCAATTTTTCGTTTGTGCTTTGTCCGAAATGCAGTAATTGAGTTTGCAACACAATAGGAATAGGTTGAGTGGAGTGAAGCCAAAACGACTCCAAGTAAACAATTTTGGTTTTATGAGGGTTCTGAAGACCATGATTTAGCCTTGAAGTGTGCTTTAAACCACTATAAAACTTCACTTGTTACTTGGGCTGTTTAACCAATTAAAATGTGTCTACAAAATTATTTACAGCCAGACTAAGGCCTGGATATCCTCTGCTGATTGGCAGCGGTCTCGCAGTTCGTCGCTGCACTTTGGCAGCCTCGCAGTTTGCAGAGAGTCCACGGGTCACTTCCCACTTATCCGTTAGGCGCCTCGTTGTACCAGTTGGTTCGTTCTCGTTTAGAATCATTTTCAACGGATTTTTCATCCGACATCCTTAAAACGTACACAGCCCATTTTGGTCCACTGATTACTGTGATGTGTACGATGGAGGGTGTCCAACTCATGCAATTCGAGGTTCTTCTACTGCCACATCCTGTTCGACAAGACTACCAATGGCGTGTATGGTCAACTACCGACGAATTTAGTCCATGTTAATCGTCAGTGTAGTAGTCGGGGTCGTAGTGTAGTATCGGCTGGAATCATTGGTGAGTCTCAATGCTGTAGTGTACAGACATTCAACTCTTAACTGAGCATTCGGTTGTATCTAGACGATGTACTGGCGAAGAGCTACTTAATGAAGCATCGTCATCTGTTACGATGCGATCCGAGATGCCAAGAGTCAAAGGCTCAAGATGAATGTCGCAGCAGGGCAATGTGAGTGCATACCAAGAGCCGATGATTGCTCCAGCAATTCGGCAGCCCATATGTGAGTTTCCAGCCCTAGCTGAGGAGCATCCGAGAGCTGGTCCTAGCTTCCTCTCCGAGCCACTTCCTGGAAGCTACTGTACAACCAGCTCCAGTTTGTCTATCACGTTGTCTCTGCGGCCGCCCAGCTCCAACACGGAGCTTCCGCGTGATTTTCGATGCATCAGCGAAGGGCTCAGCATCTGACGTAGCACTCAGTCAAAGCCCTTCTTGTGGAAGAAACCATACAGAACGACATCTTTGTCATTCTTTCCGCTTCTGGAAGCACTCCACGGTACTTACGGATGATATATCCAGCATGTATCGGCAAAATTATTCCAGCTCATTCGTGCTTCCAACGGATCTTTGGTTAGCCGATGCAGCGCTGCCACCTTTAGGTCTTGACTGAATTGAAACCTTGACATATGGAACAGCTGAGCATTCCTTTGCCACCAGGTGCTCACAACAATTGACTGCTCACTACGACGAGGCTGCCTTCATTCTCAATGACGGCGAAGATCATCCGAGAAGACTGTTAAGTACGACGACATCCTGTCGAGCCAACAGACTCAGCTCTCGGCAGACTAAATTCCGCTTGGTTCCCCGTCCACAAGTGGAGCTCTAACTCCCTGAGCAGCGATAACACATCCCTGAAGCTGATCGTGAGGATCTGGTGAATCGGAGCGACAGATCTGCGAAGAAGTGAAGAATACTCTGGGACTGACTTGGAGTCCACAACGGAATGAATTTGCATTAGTTCGCCAACCACCTCGCTGACCGGTTGATAGCTACCAACCAAATGACCGTCCTGTCCAGATAAGTAAGTTGTTCGACCCGGTCGGTCTGATATCCGCCGGTCATCATCACCACCAAGGCTCATAATACAGAAAGATTTGATTGGCGGGACTACCATGGAACACCGGCCTGCAAGAAAACTTGTTGCAGGAATGGCTGCAATTCCAGACGTCCCTGCAAAATTGGTATTCGGTAATCGTGATCGGTAATCGGTCCGTCGATGAGGTCAAACCACATCGCTGTCGATATGCATGGGTTCTCGGATGCATCCAAACTGACCTACACCTGACAGCAAATGCGAGACTTGGTTTGCGCAAAGCAAGTTACTATTCCACGCACGAAGCTGTTAGAGCTTCCTGTGAGAAGTTAATCTCCAAGGTCCTGGGATCGTTCAATTAGAACGTCAGTAGCGTCGGCTTCTGGCTGGACATCCAGATAGTCCTCGACTGGCTGAAGAAGCCGCTTGCAACCATGCAAGTCTGTCTGTAAGTAACCGCATTGGCAGAATTCGACAACTCGCCGAACCGTTGGGAGTCCAGTGGAGGTACATTTCGACGAAGGAGAACCCAGCGGACATCTTGTTTCGAGGAACTTTGGTGGACGGAGCCCAAGTTCCTCCAGAGCGCTGATTACGAAATGGAGATCTCGGAAGATTTGCTCGAAGTCGTCCCGGAATTGCAACCATGCAAGTCCTTGTAAGTAACCGCATTGGCAGAATTCGGACAACTCGCCGAACCGTTGGGAGTCCAGTGGAGGTACATTTCGACGAAGGAGAACCCAGCGGACATCTAGTCTCGAGGAACTTTTGATGGACGGAGCCCTAGTTCCTCCAGAGCGCTGATTACGAAATGGAGATCTCGGAAGATTTGCTTAACGAAGTCGTCCCGGAATTGAGAACGACACCGTTTGTTGTAGCATCCAATATCAATCAAGACGAGTTGCCTGTGCCAACGGGTGATCGCCATGGTTCAACGTTTAGTCCGGGATTGAGAAAAGAGAGAAGGACGATTTGAAGCGTGTCACCAACCGTTCTAAAGCAGTTATGCGCTCTGCAGTTCATCGTGAAGATCATTCAGCACGAAAATCTTGCTGATGAAATCCATCGCGTTGAAGCTAACTAACCTTAACGGATTTATGCCTTGCATCCAATAATCTTCAACGGCATCCTATGTGTTGGATGGACTTCAGACCTTCCACTGATGCAGCATCCGATCACCGATCTCATTATCCGTTTGTGCCACCAAGATCTCATGCACATCGGCCTATCTGGACTACTAGGCTGCCCTTTGTCTGAAGTTTTGCTGCTGGGTGGAAGATCGTGCGTTCAAAAGATCACAAGATTTTGCGTTCATTGCTTATCGCACGGACGTCTGCCGTCATGCCAATCGACCCAAGTACATTCATTCGAAAAGGCTGGACCAGACGATGCTGGCCCAGTACTGGGCTGTTATAAACGAAAACGGTCCATATAGCGTTGGTTTTCAACACGGTTTTTAGTAGGCGTGGTTTGTGCGGACAACGAAAGCAACTTCAAGGGGATCAAATTGGAACTTCAAGAGCTGTACCAACTGTTCAGGAACCAAACGATCATCGACCAAATCGAGGGAAACAGCCGATGGAAATCTCGTAGCATTTCATCCCACCTTTTGCCCCAAATTCCAAGGCCACTGTCAAGAGCACCAAATAACATCTGAAGCGAACCTCGAAAGACGCTTAGCTGACCTTCGAGGAGTATGCAATGGTGCTAGCTCAAGTGGAGGTCATTATAAATTCTCGACCACTATTTGCAATGACTCTGTTGATCCACGAAGTGATGACCCAGAAGTCATCATTTCGTGATCGGACGCCCTCTGAATTACAAACAAAAGCCAAGCTACGACGTTGTGCCGATAAATCGACTCTCCCGGTGGCGATACCTGCAACAGCTAAGAGACTTCTTGCAGAGCAGCCACGAAGCAAGAATCAACGATCTACATCCCAACTTCGGTCCTGGAATGAATGTGCTAGTGGATGAAAGAGATCTGCCCTCGCCCTGGAGCTAATCAACCGTATTCGTATATACTTGACTTTCAATCTGAGGCTGGTGCGGCACGCTAGAGAGATGATCTTGAATCTGTCAAAACGATGGCCGGTCGTGATCCTCTGATCACGTCTGGTTCGATAAGCAGTGTTAGACGGTTTCAGACGAGAAAAATGCTGTACGGACGATGATGCAGCAGCACGAAATCCGTCAAAATGATGGACAGAATCGACGAAATGGAGCAGCTGTATCGTTCTCAAGAAACGTTTTACCAGAAACTCAACGCATTTCACAATGGCTGTGTACCGCGATCTTGACGGATGAACGTGAAGTGTTCGAAAAATGGAAACAGAACTACGATGAGCACCCGAATGGCACAGAGGCGGAAACACCTAGACAGCAGGAGATATGATTTCATGGAAGGCCGGGGATGTACAAGGGAATTCAGCAAAATTGGCTCAAATACTGTGGGCCCAGTGGCCTTTCACGAGAGTTATCAAGCCGATTTTGTGGACGGGCGATCGACAACAGACCAAATCTTCACGTTACGGCAGATTCTCCACTATCTCTACGCACTATTTTTTTATTGATTTCAAGGCCGTGTACGATGCTATAGATTGGGGAGAGCTCTGGAAGCGTATGGACGAGAATGGTTTTACCGGGGAACTGAAAAAACTGATCAAGGCAACACTGGATGGTGTACAGTGCTGTGTTACGATATCGGAGACGTTATAGAGACTCGTTTGAAACAACGAGAGGTATTGAAAACCTGTCCAACATTGTGCTAGAAGGTGTTATGAAACAACCGCGACACAATTTTCAATAAATCCAGTCAATTCATTCACATCGTTGAGCACATGGACATTGTCGGAAGAACGTTCCATATGGCTACTGAGCAGAACACCAGGCTCAAACGTGAAGCAGAAAAGGTTGGACTAATGATGAATTCGTCGAAGACTAAATATCTGTGGGCAGGAGGAAACGAGTGCGATTGAGCTCACACCAGGTTGAAAAGTGATTATTGAAGGTTATGTATTCGAGGTGGAGGATGAGTTTGCATATCTCGGATCATTGGTGATGTCGGATAACAACTGCAACAAAGAAACTCGGAGACGCATAATAGCTGGAAGTCGTGCTTACTAATGACTGTTCATTAAAGTGGACACCAGTTTTTCAAAGGGAAATATTTATTTTCGTGCAAATTCATAAGTTTTCCTAATATGAA
>JASCZW010002853.1:0-29889 GCA_034211315.2 Aedes japonicus | reverse complement strand
AATTTACTTGTATATATACTTCTTTTGCGCTATACCAACGAGTTGCCTGCTGAACTCAAGAAGGAAACATTAACAGACAAAAATATCCTCCAAATTTATTTATGAAAAACGGAGATAGAGTAAGAAAAAGCTTGAATATCACAGTGTTCGTTATGAGGCTAGTTCTGGGAGAAGGGGATTTGTTGAAGATAAACAGCTACTATGGAGTTTGGATGTCAGCCTCAGGAACCAATCGTCAATTCTCTCGACACCAAAGAGTCTACCTAGGTTACCAATAAGCTGTTCCAAACCGTCTTTACGGCAACCAATCAAGCAATTAAGTCACCTCATGGTTGAAGGATTAATCATTAATTTTCATTCATCATCAAAAATTCGAAAGCTGTTTTTTCGGTCAAAATCAAAACAGTTCGTGAAAATGCCATTCTGTATTCTGCGTCGCACATGTAGACCACAGTTGAATACATTTTTTATTTCCAGGAATTTTCACATCAAACGAAAGAACTGCTTTAGCTTTTTTGATGATGACGGAAAAACGATGATGAATCAACCTCTAAATGGAACTCATCAATGCTGTGTTTGGTCCAATATATGGCTGCTTTTACTGCAATTGCTATGATGATACTTCATTAATAGTTATTTGGGCATTCGAAATACTTATTACATAAAGGGTGTCCACGAGAAATTTTGGTTATTATCATGAATTGCGCCCAACTTTTTAACTGTTAGTGATTTTAATGAAAATTTGTAGGTGATTAGTTCATAGTGCATAGTTACATATCCTGGCAAAGTTTTAGAAGTCCTGGGACCAAAACTCGGTGAAATGGAGTCGAAAGAACAGCTCGTGCGTGATAAAATCTTGCGGCCTCATCACGAATAAGGATCTGCATCGTCTATCGCTAAAACGTTGGGAATCGCGAGTGATTAAGCGGTTCGAGGAACGGTTGACCACCGATCGGAAGCCCAGAAGTAGGAAAAAGTATTCCGTACAACACCAAAAAATCACAACCGCGTAGTTGGGGCCTTCAGACTTGAAATCCAGCCTCCGTTCGGGAGCGCTATTAAGAAGCTGCACCAGTTTCAGTTTTGTCCAGAAGGCCGCAACCGGTTGATATTTCGGTACGTTCAAGGTACAAAAGGCCCTAATTTGTCGAAGAAACAAGTCCGCCAAACCTGCAAAGCAGGAGTTATGTACCTCAACATGCTGACGCACGAAAGTTGAATGCTGCATCATGGACGACAAAACATATGGTGGAAGGCGGCCGACTTCAAACAGATCCCTGGCAAACCGTTTTTCATAAATGGGCGCTACGGTTGCTCAGCGTTCCGGGGAGCAGTTCGGCATCGCCAGAAGATGTCCGGGCCTGCGAAGAAATTTCGGTTTGCAAGCCATCTGCACGGAAGCGGAGGTAACTGCACCTGCGACACGATGAACGGACAGGTACATAAAGCAGCGCCTCCAGAAGCGGCTGCTTCCTCCTGGGAGATGGCCCACAACGTCCAACAATCTCTCGTTGATATCAGCCCTCCCCATGCCACCACCCGGACGTGCTGAAGTGGTATGCGGACAATAAGGTCAATTTCGTGCCGAAATGTTCAACCTTCCCAACACCCGGAGCTCTGCCCCATCGAGAAGTACTGGGCGATAGCGCACCTTCTGAAACGACCCAAGGTAGCGGAAGACAGGAACTGGTTATACAGGTTACATGCAAAAACGGTTGATTCACAGGCAGCAGACCCTATGGCCGGGGTTGCGCCAAGGTGCGGGCATTTGCGGCGACGGTAAATACGGAAAACCACGGTATCCAGGAACGAAGATATACGGTTCTAAAGCAAACCCAGGTTGATCTGAACGTGATCGTTTACCTGGGAAGCGAAAGGACGGTGCAGCCGGCTCACTGACAGCTGCTGGCGACGCCGAAATTGACCCGCAGTGCTAACGGTGCCGGTTACCTGCGATGAGGTCAAACTACCTAAGTACCAAGCACATATTATTGCACCATATCACCACAAAACATCAGATACTGCGGGTTGCATCGGTTCAAGCCAGTTGTCAAGCAATGAAGCGTTAGGATTGGCTTGAGAATGTAGTGATGCGTTACCACGGCAACAATGCTACGCCAGCCATATCATACTGGTACATTACAAAAGATATGACCTTGAGTTCGATCTTGGTGGACATCTGCTCGGCTTTAATCCAACGCCAAAGATGCACTGATGGGTAATAAGACATGCTACCTACATATGCATGTGTTGAGCAGCTCTCACTGGTTACTAGACAGCTCTTACAAACCATCTCAGAACGTGCACACCATCTGACGACGTTTAACCTCCTCACTTTTCCGATACCTGTATTCTTCCATAGAGTACAGCAAAAATGTTGTTCGTGAAAATTGCCATAATTTTTAGGTTACCATAAAACTTAACTGCCTATTCAGCATATTGTTATTTGGCCTTCTACCATCTGACTTATTGTTAAAACTATATAGGGGATTGTTAGTTTTGCAAGTTGTCTATTATAAGGGTAAATGGCATAACAATAACAGCAACGATCGTCAACAGTGAAGGAAATAGTTCAAGAACGGTTTGTGATTATGCGGGGAGTTTCGTATCAAGGGTCACTCCAAGATGTGTAACATTCTGTAGCCATGGCATATCAAGTTCACCGCTAGATACTTGACGCTGTGGCAAGTTTCTAGGGCTTCGCCTATGAGTAAAAAAAATTGCCTGGGAGTTGGAAGGGTTGACCTTTACTTTCCACTTATCCTGGCATGTACTCCTTGATCCAGTCTTAAGCCGGATGAAGTATCGAAAACTACTATGGTGGCTATAACTATAATTTAGAAGAAAAATTAGTAATCTCCATTTAATTCCAACTACCTTTGCTTATCTTCGACAGATACGCGTATTTCGTCTACAATGTGCAGACTTCTTCAGTGTCTCGTACTAATAACTCGACTTTTTACTATGGTGGGATCCCAGTGTGAGGTTAAGAAACCCATGTCATCAGCGAAACAATAGTAGTGGATACCCTCTACTTTGATGTGGTCAGCAGCGAAGATGTTGTACAAAGTAGGGCTCAACACAAAACCTTGAGGAACTCTACAAGGAGCGTACATCCGGTCAGACATGCACCCGTTCGGGGAAAGCCCATACGGCGTTTGGCATAAAGTCGTTTAGCATAAAGTCCTTTGGCATAGCAATAACTTGAAATACTATATAATCCAAGTGGTCATTTTGCATAATAACTATTTTGCATAATGTCATTGGCATAATATAATTCCTCAATGAGCTGTTCCTCAAAATATGGCATTCATTCGAATTGAAATTTGAAAATCAAATGTTTTCTGTTCTGATGTTGAACAGTGAATTTTTGGTTTGATTAAAAGTGTGTATTGCCTACACTCAGGCAAAAACTGCCACAAAAACGTCCTGTGAGAGTGAGTTAGACAACACCAAAACATGGCTCACAGAAAAAGTCAAGAATACAAAACAATTATAGCAGCATGCACAGGCTGTTTGTCACAAATAGGCTAATATGGGAAATATTGTAATCTCCCTTTTATACTAATTAGGCTGCTCTTTAAAATCTTATTAAATTATTTTATAATCCATTATATAATTCAGCGCTAACATTTGATTAGGGTGAATCTGCTTTTGTAAACAAACAGTTTGTCGGCTAATTTATCGAAAGTTGAAACACAATTCCTGTAAATTGAATATACTAGCGGATAGAGATACAGTTCCTCTTCCTTAAAGAGTGCATAATTTGTATTTGTGACATTTAGTTTAAGAGAAACTGACTGCAAAAGGCATTGTTTACAAAAGCAGATTCGGCCTAATCTAATGTTGGTGCTGAATGGATAGAATGAAAAAGCATCTGACCAGGTGCAGTAACTAACAAAAAATGATTTATTGAGGGTCGGCTTTTCTCCATGCCGAGTGAATGCCCCACAACAACGTGGTTGCTTAGCGCCGACAGCAGGTGGCAGTGTTGTTAGGAACAACAGTTCATTGAGCCGTTCGTTTGGATTGTAATCAGTTTTAATAACCTTTTCCACAATCGTTGGATCGCTTTGCGGTCTTCGACGAAAAGTTTTCTGGAAAAATTTCTAAGAGGAAAATTGGGTTCACTTATTCTGAGATGGCAACGGGTCACTTCGTCAGATTATTCTATGTAAAAGTAAGTTTTCCCATATAAAATCCAATGTAAAATTAAAACCTCGGGCGCAAAAATATAGTTTCACCGATCGAGCTGAAATTTTGCACAGTTATTATAGGACCCAAAAGGCTTCCAAAAATCAAAAGAGAACTGGAATTTGAATTTTAACCCAGGCTAATGTGCACTTTTCTGCGGTTTTCGTTATTTTTACCGAATTTTCCGTTATATTGTCTTAGCGTGTTCCCACTGGGTTGCAAGACCGAAATCTACCGAACAAACTTTAAACGTACACAGCAGCCCTGCCAGTGAAATAATTTCACCACTCAAAATTTCAGTCCTATAAAAAACAGCCTCGACTGTGGTAAAGTGCATGCGATGCATTGAGTATAACTGTAGTTATGCACTTAGTGTCAAAATAGCGCTGCTGCTCTGGTGAGGCTCCAGATTTTGATTGCGAAACAATATTGTTTACTATTTCCTATCGGTGTTCGAGGTGAATGACAATCGATTGCCCTCAATTAATCAGTTTTTTGCAAGTAATCACATAAGTTGTTAGCTATGATTCAGTTAAGATCCGTTCTTAAAAATGTTACAAACTTGGTAAGTTTATTTATGTCTTGCGGAAATAATAAAAGCATCTCACTAGCATACTTATTCTAGCGAAATATACACACCTCCAGCAGGCGATTACTCAATCTGGTTCCCATAGTGATAGAACAGACCGGGCGTGGGGAACGGGCCTATGACATTTTCTCCCGTCTACTTAAGGAAAGGATAATTTGCCTGATGGGTCCCATCCATGACGATCTGAGCTCGTTGATCGTTGCTCAGCTGCTCTTCCTGCAGTCAGAAAATGGAACCAAACCAATCCACATGTACATCAACTCCCCCGGAGGAAGTGTGACGGCTGGACTAGCCATCTATGACACTATGCAGTACGTTAAGCCTCCCGTAGCTACTTGGTGCGTCGGTCAAGCATGCTCAATGGGTTCGTTGCTGCTGGCAGCTGGTGCTCCCGGTATGCGTCACTCGTTGCCAAACGCACGTATTATGATTCACCAACCGTCAGGTGGCACCCAGGGACAAGCAACTGACATTCAGATACAGGCAGAAGAGATTCTGAAACTGAAGAAGCAGCTGACTGAGATTTATGGAAAGCATACGAAAACATCGGTGGATGTGTTGTACAACAAGATGGAACGTGATACGTTCCTGTCTCCAGGAGAAGCACAAACACTGGGACTCATAGATACGGTGCTGGAGCATCCACCATCGACCACCGAAGGATCGTCGTGATTTGGACATTGATTGACAGTGTGGCATTTAACCAATGCTCAATAGGCCTTTATTGCAATTATGTTTGATTCCACAATAAACTCTTAGGTCATTACGTAAAACATTTCCTCAGATATTCTATATTAATGAAATCCTCTCAATCGTTTTTATTATTTCTTAACTCACCGCACTGAGTTTTGCGATGCAAGGTAGAAAAATACCTACTTCCGTGGAGTTTTCCTGTATAGTTTCAAGTTAGCCAGCGGAATTCCCGCAAGAGAAAGTTAGTATAGGGTGTTTTAGTGAGAGCAATCGATACAGATCTTGCAGACACCGGCCTTTATAGAAAAGCGCATATCTGGCTCCTGACTTGTGACATGTGAAGAAACTCCTTTCTCGTCATTGCTGTACCGGCAGATGTTGGACAAATATATTGAGGGTTATTCCGAGAGTCGAAGTGACGTTTTTCACCTGATGAAGTGAGAAAAGTAACCTGTAGTGACGTGACACTTCTGGGTAAATTTCACACATCAATGCTAGAAAAGTTTTATGAATTTTTTATGCCACATATTGCAAAAAGAAGTTTAAGGATTTCCAAAATAACAATATGGCCAATACTAGGAGATTCCGATATATTTGTTTATTATCGCTAACCGTGTATAACCGTGATAATTTAATAGACATTTTGAAAATATACCAACTTTGGAGAAAAGACCATGATTCGGAAACGTAACCCTTAGGGAGTTATTAATTTAACAGTGAAAATGGCTTTTCCGATCACTGTGCGTCATTGTCGAGGGGGTGCAATCCGGGTTGCAGTACCTCCACGCAACCACCTGCTGATGGGCAGCTCTGTGACTCCGAGCAGTCGCGTTCGTTCGAGAACTCTACGGCCAACTAAATTCCTGCCGCTATAAGGAAGAACAGCTCAAGCCACCATATCCGTGACAAAGAAGTTCCTTTGCAAACATGGACCGTAAACACACCACCAGCATTGCAAAATGACATGCTTGTTCCATCCGGATCAAAGCTATTGAGCTCGGTGACTTCCTCAGCAGGAAGGATATCGGTATTGCCATCATCACGGAGATGCACCTCAAGCCTGAAGTTAGCGTCTCCATTCCAGGCTACCGGATTGTACGACTTGATTGCTGCGGCTCAGATGGAGGAGTCGCGATCGCCCTACCCAACAACATCTACTGCCACATGATTCCGAGCTTGCAGTTTATTGAATCCATCGGTGTTGAGGTCGAATCTACCGTCGGCCCTATAACCATCATCGCGGCTTATTGTCCCAAACCAGGCAGGGCCGCCAATGGAACAACAACGGTCCTACGAAACGACATTCGCAAGCTAACTCGAAGGCAGGGGCAGTTTATCATCGCTGGCAACCTAAATGCGAAACACGAAACATGAGGGAACATCCGGCGCAACCGAAACACCATCATTATACAGGAAGACCTGGAAGAGGGCCATTACACCATCCTGGGCAAGGATACTCCCACCAGGTTGAGCAGATCCGGAGCTCACTCAACAATCGACATCTTCCTCAACATCACCCAGACCGTCGGGCAACAGGAGCTCAGCTTGGACCACTATCCAATGGTGGACGAAGTTGGCTCCTCGGTCAACCGGCACAGAATCACTAGACGGAATAATCAAGGATGCCAGATATTTTTTTCAAATGTCTGTGATAATATTTTAAAATGTCTGGGAATGTCTATAAAAGTCTGTATTATTTTTAGAAAATTAGACTTCTTTCGACGAAAAGACGTTATAAGAGAGCGAGTTATGTCAATATCTCTATTTGTGTGATTATATAAACATTAGGGTGGCTCAACATGATCATTTTTTCAGAACAGCTCTTTTTTGGATCCATTTGGGGTCCCAAACAACCGTGTAAAATTTGGGGACGATTGGTTGTAGCCCTGCTTCCCGCATTGCGTTTGAAATTTGTATGGAAATTAGTATGGGAAAACATACTTTTTTGAATTTTCATTACTAGAGACCTCAGTTTAGCATGAAACCTTTAACTAATCAGTTAAAAGTATAGTCCAGGATGTGCCTAACAACTTTGCCGAAAGATGTGCGGCGCTAAAACGTTCCTTTTAAAAGTTATAGGTGTTCAAAGATCGATGGTTCGAATTAATTGCTAAAAATGATTTGTTCTGCCAACACTGCCGGTGTATACATGGAAGCCAGATTTCAATCCGCAATAACTTTGGCGTTTCTTGTCTTATCGATTTGGAATGTTCAGATGAACTACTCATAAACATTTGCACAACTTTATGGGTGTATTTGGAGATGCCCTCCCACCATGCCAACCCGCCCCTCTCCCTCAATTCATAGTAATGGAATTACTGTTTCAAACTGAAATAACTTTAGTGTTTCGTATCTTGTCGAGTTGGTTTATTTAGATATGTTATTTAAAAACATTTGCTCTATCTCATATGCCCAGTTGTTAAAGGGAGGGGGCATAATATATTCTCTCCACCCCCAACTTCGGAGTTTCTCATCTAATGGAGTTGGTACGTTCGGATGAGCTATTCAAAAGCATTTGCTCAATTTATTTTTTGTAATTGAAGAAGAGGTACATACTGATTCCTCCCCCCTCAATAATATCGATGGAAGTAAAGTTACAGATTGAAATAATTTGTGTTTTTTTAACCAGTTCGTTTATTTGGAAGGCTCAATTGCGTTTGCTTTACGGAGCCGATAATCATTGTCTGTGGTTTAACAAGAATAACTTAATACTACGTCTAGTAGGAATGGACCGATTACTCGCGGTTTACTCGAGGTTAAGGGTAATATTTTTCAGGGAAGGATCAGGTGAGGAGCTTGGGAGGGAGTTATTCTTGTCTCATCAGAGAGTTGTCGCCAGTACTTTTGTGTTATGCAGGGTTTGCTTATAGTGTTCGATCGTCTTGGTGACCATTGGGCGACGATAAGATTCATCGTGGTGAGGGGGGACGGGGGCAAAACAAACACGAACTACTAAAAATAAGAAAATACTAAGTGCACCCCGAACTTTGCCTCTCTTTTACAAACGAGGTTGAACAACTAATGAAAAGTTTCTATCATATTTGTTTCCCACATTCATGTATCTTGCTATACTGCCATTCTACTTATAATTGTCCCATGTTACTTTCCACAAAACAGCCAAAACTCAGATCAATTTGTCCCACGGAAAACGTGATGACATCAGGGAACATTATTAGTGGCTGGAAAACTCTTTCCAATCATATATTTCGTCATGAACTATAAATAGGACATACCAGAATTCATTTTGTTCCATAAAACTACTGAAAATCTTGTCTAACGAAGTATTTCTAATAAGCGTGGCACAAATTGACCTGAGTTTTGATTATTTTGTGGATAGTAACATCACGTGGGACAATTATGCGTAGAAAGGCAGTATTTGTATTTGATGGAGAGCAAAAAAACGCTTAGATATTATTAAAAATACAACACTGCTTCCTGACGCAAATTACGTCATACAGGGTTCAATTCCATCACCACACATTGAAACGGCATTTAAATCACTTCGGCATACAGATGCAGATAGAAAAAACGGTTTCGTTTAGAGCGCTTCTTTTGTTTTAGAGAAGAATGAATGCAAACATTCATGCTATGCGTTCATATAGGTCTGGTTTTGTAGCTATTGATCTAATCTATCATACCAAACGTATGATTGATTTGTTTGTATCGAAATCATTGACATAAGCCTATAAGACTGATCAATTTTTAAATAGCTCATCCGAATGTACCGACTCCATTAGATGAGAAACTCCGGAGATGGTGGTGGAGGGAATATAGTATACCCCCCCCCCCCCGCCCACCTCCCTCTAACAACTGGGCATATGAGATTGATTAAATGTTTTTGAAACAAACCAACAAACAAACCAACTCGACAAGATAAGAAACACTAAAGTTATTTCAGTTTGAAACAGTATTTCCATTACTATGAATTGAGGGAGAGGGGTTGGGTTGACATGGGGGGGGGGGGGGGGGCATCTCCAAATACACCCATAAAGTTGTGCAAATGTTTATAAGTAGTTCATCTGAACATTCCAAATCGATGAGACAAGAAACGCCAAAGTTATTGCGGATTGAAATCTGGCTTCCATTGGTACACTGGCAGTGTTTGCAGAAAAAAATATTTTCGGTATTTAATTCGATCCAACAATCTTAGAAAAGCTATAACTATTTTTAGGGACATTTTAGCGCCGCACATCTTTCGACAAAGTTGTTAGGCGCATTATGGACTATACATTTAACTGATTAGTTACGTGATCCAAGCAAAAATGGGGTCTCTAGGGATGAAAATGCAAAAAAGTACGTTTTCCCATACTAATTTCCATACAAATTTCAAACGCAATGCGGGAAGCCGGTTTACAACCAATCGTTACCAAATTTTACACAGTTGTTTGGGACCCCAAATGGATCCAAAAAAGAGCTGTTCTGGCTTCATGTGGTTAAGTTTACGTTTTTTCATATAAACGGTGAGCCACCCTAATAAACATGTCTGCATTTATTTATTGGATTGTATGCAACCTTACACGATTGTTTCATATTTTTAAAGTGACACTGAATGCTTCAATTCACATAGATGGCACAAGTTTCCATAGTTTTTTCCCCCTGTAACGCTCTTTCATTTGATAAATTCAACAGACTTTTTTTTTTATTCAACAATAACCATTGATGGTGTGTACCATATGGTGTCATCATCACTCATGATCATCAATATCATTATGGTCATATAAATGATTTTTGTATAGACTGCTGCTTAGTCAGTGATTATCTCTTAAATTTCAGGGAACTCTCTCCTGATCTTCTGCAAGGCTCTTTACTTTATTCTGGGAAGTTTCCTCCTGAACTTCAGACAAAATTTATCTTCGAAATTCACATTTAAGAACCTTACCTTCCAGAATCATTTGGTACATTTTTTCCTGAACATAGTAACTTTCCAAACTTCTGATAAGTCCCATCCTGAACTACGAGAAAAGTTTCTGCAAAACTTTGAGAAAGTACTCTTCAGAATTTTTTGGAAAATCTTCTTAAGTTGCTTGAAGTTTCTTCCTGAACTTCTGAGAAGTTCTTTTCTGAACTGCTGAAATAATCTCTTCTGAACTTCAGAGAGTATTGTCCTGAACTTCGAGGAAGTTTGTTTCTGAATTTCTGAGAAATTCCTGCTTGAACTACTTGAAATATCCCTCCCCAGAAGTATGGAAAGTTTCTTCCTGATTTTATCAAAAGAATCTACCATAACTTCTGAGATTTTGTGAACTTCGAGCAGTTCTCATTCTGAAATGCTGGAATGTTTGAATTGTAACTTTAGGGAAGCTCTTTACCACTTCTGGGTAGTTCCAACTGAACTTTTGGTCCCTCCGCAACTTCTGAGAAGTCCTTTTGTGATTTTTTTGAAAAATTTCTTTTTGACCCTACAGGTAGTGCTCTCTCTGGTAGGTTTCTTCCTGAAATTCGGGGAAGTTTTTTCCTGGCCTTGTTCTTTCCAAACTTCTGATAGGTCCCATCCGGCACTGCAAGAAAAAATTTATTCCAAAATTTCTAGGAAAATTCCCTAAAATTTGTTCTTGAAGTTTCTTCCTGGACTTCTGAGAAGTCCTCTTCTGAACTTTTGGGAAATTTTCCCCAGAACTTTTGGGAAGTTTGATCCGGAACTATTGGGAAATTCGTGCTCAAGTTAGAAGGAAGTACCCCCAATGCTCCTGGAAAGTTCCATTCTTTTCTCCCTAAAGAATTTTGAGAAATCCTTATTCTGAAATGCAGAATGTTCTCCTCTGATCTTTGGAAAAGCTGCCAAGCACTTCTAGGAAGTTCCAACTAACATTTCGAGTAGTTTCTTCCGAAACTTCTGGGAAGTTATTTCCTGAACTTTAGAGAAGTTCTTTCCTCAACTTCTATGACGCATCGTCCTGAGGATTTTTTTTCTAGATTTTTTGAGAAATTATAGGTTAGCTTGGTTAGCTTGGTTATTCTTGGTTAGCTCCAGTCTAAAAGTTTTTTTTTCTGAACTTCTGGGAAGTTCAATCTTGAATTTCTGGGAAGAACTCCAAAACCTCTGAAAAATTCCAAACTTCAGATAAGTCCTCTCCCCTCAACTTCTTCCTGAAGCTCTGATAAGTCCTATCCTGATTCTTGGGGAAGTTCTGTCTTCAAATTCTGTTAATATGATCTTGAACTTCGGTAATGAAGTTTCTACCTGACCATAGGAGAAATGATTTTTTCGAGGAAGTCTCTAAGTTTCTCAAATATGATTTGTATTGTTGTGAACCTTGATTTTCGTTGTGACTTAATAGTAAAGGACTAATATTATCAACGCTTTCACAGCAATTTTACGCATGGGTTTGAACACGCGTGGGATTGAATACTACCATAAGTAGGGACTCCATGTTACCCTCGGAAAGGGCCTATACAATACTTATCGGCCCACCGCTTTCGTTTCTTCAAGAATTTCTACTTTAAATGATACGATAGTTTAAAACATTTCAACAAAGCTTCTTACCGTATCTACTATACTGAGTTTAAATACTTTACTGCGTACTGCGTACGTTTTAAATCCGAACTTCAGAGAATACCTTTATTCGAAATTTAAAAAATATTTCAAATGTCCGTAAAAGTCTGCAACATAAATAAAATGTCTGCTAAATGTCTGCATCGTTAAAAGAGTCTGCAATAAAAATGAAAAGTCTGCAAATTAACAGACATGTCTGTGAATATGGCATCCCTGGGAATAATCATCGCGCTAAATGGGAGACGTTCCGACAACACGTTGACGACAACATCGATTTCAACATGCACCTTGAGTCGGTTGAAGACATCGAGCGGTAGCTATAGAGCATTGTGCAAGCGATTTTCCAGGCCCGGTATAACCTTTTCCAGTAATAGATCAGGTGAGCAACTCTGTACCTATTGATAGACCCAATAAATAACTGATTCAATTGCGCAATGCCACCCGAAGACAATACCAGCGAATTGGTCTGCCTACCTTAACAAGTCATTGCAATCGAATGACAAAAATGATTAATGCCAGAATGGTGGACTTGAGAAATAACAATTTTGCCGACAAGATCCGCTCACTCTCAGATTGTGCAAAGCCGTTTTGGAAGTTGACAAACATTTTAAAAACCAAACCAAGGCTCATTACAACGTTGATCCCACTAGACAGCAATGGCTCCAAGGATCATTTGAAAGCTCCAGCAGAGAAGGCTGCTGCGATAGGTCAACATTTCGTCAGCTCCCACAATCCCTGACAAACCATCGCCAGTCTACGAAACTACCATCAGCGAAGCTTGTCAACAATATCCATGTAAGTCCCAATGACTTCTTGAAAGAGTTGAAGATCACAGCTGACGAGTTGTTGACCTATATCAAAACGTCAAAGAACATGAGGGCCCCAGATTTCGACAACACCATGAACTTGATCTTTAACCAATTACTGTGATTTAACTACTTCCTCTCGTGAAAAAAGTCAGCCAAAGTAATTTCCATCCAGAAGCCTTGGAAAGATCGTTCCTCTTCCCAGAGTTGTAAACCTATCAGCCTTCTCTCAGGATTATTCAAGCTGTTTTAGAAAGCGATCTACCGTTGGCTTCATTCATCTGCCGACGATCAATATCTTGCTCGACGAACAATTTAAAGGGTGATACGGTCAA
This sequence comes from Aedes japonicus, assembly GCA_034211315.2. NCBI lineage: Eukaryota > Metazoa > Arthropoda > Insecta > Diptera > Culicidae > Aedes > Aedes japonicus. The sequence goes on along the minus strand of JASCZW010002853.1, from coordinate 16,779 downwards.
AATTTGGTCAAGGGAAAACGCGTGTAAATCGGTGAAATCGTTTATTTAAAAAATCAAATTAAATTTCTTTTTCAAGTTCAATTAGTATAAAATTCAGGAAAAATATTCAGTTAGGCTTCCGCTTTTCCAAATCCGAATTGCCGGGCCTTACGCTTGACCCCTGCCATCAGATTTTGTACAGCCACCTTGTCCACCTTCTTCGCCGCAGAAAGCCAGTTTGCCTTGAACTGCTGCTCGTTCTTAGCAGTTTTTTTGGTCTTCTTTAGGTTCCGCTTGACAATAGCCCAGTATTTCTCAATTGGGCGGAGCTCTGGCGTGTTGGGAGGGTTCTTGTCCTTGGGAACCACCTGCAACGTTGTTGGCGGCGTACCACTCCATGGAGTTTTTACCGTAATGGCAAGATGCCAAATCCGGCCAAAACAGTACGGAACAACCGTGTTTCTTCAGGAAAGGCAGCAGACGTTTATTCAAACACTCTTTCACGTAAATTTCTTGGTTGACAGTCCCGGAAGCTATGAAAATGCTGCTTTCAAGCCACAGGTACAGATGGCTTGCCAAACCAGATATTTCTTTGCGAACTTTGACAGTTTCGTGTGCTTGAAAATATCTGCTACCTTTCCCTTCCTTTTGCCGTATAAAACTCCTGTCCCGGAAGCTGCTTGTAGTCGGCTTTGACGTAGGTTTCGTCGTCCATTACCACGCAGTCAAACTTCGTCAGCATCGTCGTGTACAGCCTCCGGGATCGCGCTTTGGCCGTCGTATTTTGTTTATCATCGCGATTTGGAGTCACTACCTTCTTGTAAGTCGATAGTCCGGCTCTGTTTTTTGCCTCGATGCACGGTTGTAGACGATACACCCAGCTTATTTGCGGCATCTCGGAGAGATAGGTTAGGTTTCGCTTGAAACTACCGGCAACTCTCTTTGTCGTCTCAGCGGCTTCCGGTTTTCGATTTCCCCCCGATCCAGACTTCCTGGCTGTCGACAAACGTTCCCCAAACACTTTAATTACATTTGTAACGGTTGATTTGGCAACTTTTAGCGATTTTGCCAACTTTGCGTGCGAGTAGCTCGGATTTTCGGATGCGCGAGCAAAATTTTGATACGCTGCTCTTCTTGCTTGGACGGTATTTTGACAACTGAAGAGTGAATTCCAAAATCAAAATAGGAGCAACATTCTACACACACACACACACACACACCTTCAAAATGAGGGGTGTTCAGGTTTTTTAAATGCAAAATTGAAAGAAATACGTCAAGTTGATATTGACCAAATTTTGACCGTATCGCCCTTTATCTCGCTATAAGAAAACCTTGAACTTCCTCAAGCGAAAAAATCCGGTAATCCTGTTCACCGACGAGAGCATGTTTATGTGGGTGAGCATGTGGGTTGGAGGTCAATAACGTGAATACGGAGGTCTTTATCAGAATGTTAAATAAGTATGCTCTTCCGTAGATCAAAGAGCAGTACGACCCGAAGCCAAATTTTCAACAAGATGTGGCTTCACACCTCGATCCGCACTCATAAGTGGTTGCAAGAAAATCTACTGTTCTGGGCGAAGGATATGTGGCTATCTAGACCCAATCTTAATCCGCTGGATTACTCAGTATGGCGCCGTGTACTGCAAGCCTCAGAAAAATATTAGGAAAACACCAAAACTGCTTTCTTCTCACTTGTTTCTGTTGTCAAATCTGATGTCATCTGAGATGTTAAGGACCAATAGTTGATTTTTAATATGGATGACGCACACGCGATCATGATAGTTCAATGATTTTTACATCCAGGATTCTTACGAACCAACACAGTAAAGGGAAAAACCATGCACCAAGAGTTCAACGACAAAGCGCACACAACACTGTTTAATTTCGGAACCAACCATTCCTCAGAGAAGAAGAAAAATACTTAAAATGTCGTTTGAATCAATTAATTGGACACTCATATAAAAACTAAACACATTCATCACGGCGCGCACAAACCCAGCAGATGTGAAGTCTCATGTAGCAATTTGGTTTTATTATTTCATGTGACCGCGCAGTTCCAAAACCAATCGTCGGTGCATTTCGCTAATTAAGTGCATTGACTTCTGCAATCCACAGCACTGCAAAACGCCGTCATTGCGCTCGGTTCGGAGGTCGAAAGCCCAATGCCATCAATTGCGTTCCGAAAGCGTTTGTCAGTTCTAGATAGAGCAAGAATATGGCGAATAAGACATTATCGATTTCTTTTGGTCTTAATCACCTTTTTCAAAATCAGATCAGTGACAAGGCCTAATTCGATTTTGTAAACAAACCATTATGAAAGGTGAGTCGATAATTATTGGCTGATTGGTAAATCCGGCTATTGTTATCGAAATGAAAACAAATTTACAGTAGTTTAGTAAATGTAGTTATTTCCGCTTACTGACGCTGGTAAAATTTCAGGAAGAACTTGATGAAAAATGCTCGACATTTGCTATTGACGCCCTTCATTAGAGCCTGTACAGTCGTTTCCGGTACGTTTCACTCAGTTTATTTGTTTTTCAAATCCTCATAATTTTATTTTTGTTCTTCGGCTCTCGTTTGGTCTTCCTAAGTTCGCGCTTCACCATGGCACAATAAGTGTCAATCGAACGGAGTTGTTGGGTGGATTCATGTCTTTCGGTACCAATTCCACAGAATAAGCCGTATCCCAACAAACACCAATGCTGAATAAATGTTTGTTCAAACAAATTTGGAGATGTTGTTCAGCTTTTTCGTCTAGAAAGCTGAATAATTTCTCCAAATTTGTTTGAACAAGCAATTATTCGACACTGATATTTGTTGGGATACCACTCCTGCACGGTTTTGTAGTAGGGGCAAGGAAGCCAAGTCAGGCTAAAACAACTATTTGTTTCATAGGCGTAGCCAGAGGGGGGCAGAGGGGGGCCGTTGCCTCCCTTAACTTTTGAATCAATTTTATAATGTTTGTGTTTGCTTCAATTTTTTATTATTTAGTGTTAATGTTTGATAGATTGCCCCTTCGCCTCAATGAAAAAGCGCGAAGTTGCCTCGATTTTGTGACAACATGTAGCAAAAAAGTGCAAAAAGTGAACATCCATGAGAATTTGTTTTAAATAGTAAAGACTATTTTTTCTAACATATGATATTATACGGGCGGAACGAAACGACTGGTTTCCCAGGTTCAGAGACAAGACAGCAGTTGTTTCATCCTATTTGAAGATTTTATCCGTTGCTATGAGCATGAGTAAGATAATAAACATGATTGACCACCCGAGGCTGCAACTCCGTTGTTGCCAGATGAGCTGTTATTGCACAGAGAACATCCAGATGATGCTTGGGACTAGCATACATTCTCAATGTGAAAAAAAAAACTGGCGATCTCAAACTAATGCAATAACAAGTGCCTGCCTCGCCTGAATGCAGGTCAAATAAGGGAAGGAAATTTCATAAAAAGGGAAACACCAACGCGATCCTACGTTAAACTTGCGGTTATATCCTAGATATAAGCCACCTATATTTTTTTTTAATATTAATACCAATTTCTTATATGAACCTTTTCATACAAATAGTGCTCCTGGAGCCAATCACAAAATGGGATAGTGGTTTATTCGCTCCAGGATATGGTGGTACGGCGAGCATGGCTAATCAATATTATGGATAACAACTAATTGTGATCCCCACCACTGGACCACCAGCCCGGCGAATCCCCACATTTCACCAGGAAGCATTTTTGTTTCTTATTTTTCTGTGCTCACTCACATCGCCGAATTTTAGGTAACCGAAACAATACGAAACGCGCCATATAACAAAATAGTGGGTAAAAAAGCATCAACACAACCTTTCACTGCCGATGCTCAAAACAAACTTTTTTTTATAAACTTTCAATTTTTACAACCGTACCAATCCTATAGAAGCTTCTAAAGAACAATCTATGCGAATCCATTTAAAATTGCGATTTAGGGATTTGGTAAAAGTAAGAGTGTGTAGATGCATTTCGTACCTTCTGGCAACTTTATGCTTCTATTTATGTCCATGCTCGTTGGTTTAGCATCAACCGGAGGAGATTTGATCCGAAACTCAATGATATCATTATCTTCAATCCGCTAAATAAATCGCTGTTTTGTTATACATTGGATGGATTAATATTATTTGGGATAACTCAATAAAGACGTCATACAAATTGTGCATCTTGACAGGCAATCTGTGAAGACCCACCTTGTACCTAATAGTAAGATGCTTAGATGTGGACCGGAAGATTCGATGAGCTACCTCAAAGAATTTTTTCTGTTTCTATGGGAGAAAAACGGTGTTTTTGCGGTGTTGCTTTGTCAATATATACACTGGAAATGTATTTAGGTAAATTAGCTAGTCATCTGGTGAAATGCTATCATTACACCTCTTTGTACAGGGCACGGAATGCATTTTATGAAGATCAACCAATTGCTACTTCTCTTCAATCGTACTCATGTTGGTACATGTTGGTATTGCTCCTCGGGTGTGCTGGAATCACTGATTTTTTTTTTCATAGAGAGTTACGCGTGTGGCATTGAGTGCGAAGGTAGCAAAGCTACTTACAAATCTACTTACAAAGAATACAATGAATAGATTTGTTAGTCCTACGTTCGATTTCGTAATAAAATCCAATCTTAATTTTCATTAAGATGAGAGAGGCGTGGAGGAAAAGTACATTTTCAGTACAAACTGTGAACAAACTCGGTGGTGATCCTACACAAAAATCCAACACGATTGTAAAGTGAATATTTCGACACATGACAGTACCCGCTTGATTTTACCATGGTTGCTATTTAATGCGGTTTGATTTTAAAACATGTAGAAAACCTATAATTTTTAAAATCCTTTTGTTTTTTTTAATTCCAGAACAAGCCTAGAATTGTTGAATCTTGTTGCCAAAATTTGACGGGTATTGTAAAGTACTTAGCATAGATAAGATAATCCACCCGTCGTTAAGGCGGATTGTCACAAAGTGAGGGCTCGATTCCTACTCTAGCCGGTGGAATTTGAAAATGCCCCTACTCTACTGGTCCACCGAACGTTGTGTTGTCCGTTGTATAATGTTATTTGTTCAGTGTGTGCAACCGCTGGTTGAAAACGGTGTAATTTTCTCTCTCTTTTTCTCTAAAAAAAAAATCTTGCCCCACCCTACTTAAAATCCTGGCTACGCCTATGATTTGTTTTGTGTTTTCTCAGCAGAAGCAGTTTTTATAGGCACTCAAGAATTTAACGTTTGAATCTTACCGCTCTTCTTTGTTTACAAAATCATATAAGTCTGCTTGAAAAAGTACTCGAGATTTTACTATTTAGCAGCAGAATTTTCAACACTATTTATTGTTCAAAACTAGGGTATGTGTACCTTGGCTCAACCTAACATGTAGCAATCCATAACAACTTTCAATTATTTAAACCGTTGCTTAGATACCTTAATAAGACGTTTACTGTTGTAGACTTCATAATGTTAACCAACGAACTTTAGTCAGACGAAAACACTCAACCACACTGGGTCTATTCGGACGGAAATTCGTCTCCTCATTTAGTATTCTTGCTGAAAACAATATTCGTAAAGTTTATTTTTATTATTTCTTGCTGCATTCTATTGGTTTTTCACTCAAAAAAAAATAATTACAAATTAAATTAAAGTAAAACTTCTTAATCACACCTTAAAATATTTTAACATATGATCAATCGCCCATTACATTTTAAACATTAAAATTCCTACTATATAGATTTTGCTACTTAAGTCTTGGTTTGGATAAACTATTGAATAAATAACGCATACATTTCCATTGAAAATATGATCCTTACCAACATATTACTTTGTAATAAATATATAAGGCCATGGTTGGGAACATAGGAAAAAATGTGTCCCTAAAAATGGGCCTTTGGTTTTCTTGTGAAATCGTTGTTCATGTTTCTATGCAAACAATTAATTTATAACGTGTGACTATTTTCTATTTATCCAGGATGTAACACTCGGCATATCCGTTCGAATCATCTGTACACGTTGGTTAAAAAGTTAAGGAAATCTTAGATTCTTAGAAATCTTAGTATATACATTGAAAATTTATTTTTGTAAATAAGCTTTCACTCGTTTCGTAAACAGGGATTTTGTACATAGAACAAATGTATCGTATATTTTTTTTTAATAATCATATATTTGTACAGGCTCAATCGAATCAACTTTACTGAGCCAAATTTTCATATTTTTATACATCATTTATCTTAAAACTAAAGTTAGGAGGAAAGCGCCGATTAAAGGGTGATACGGTCAAAATTTGGTCAAGGGAAAACGCGTGTAAATCGGTGAAATCGTTTATTTAAAAAATCAAATTAAATTTCTTTCTCAAGTTCAATTAGTATAAAATTCAGGAAAAATATTCAGTTAGGCTTCCGCTTCTCCAAATCCGAATTGTCGGGCCTTACGCTTGACCCCTGCCATCAGATTTTGTACAGCCACCTTGTCCACCTTCTTCGCCAGCAGAAAGCCAGGTTTGCCTTGAACTGCTGCTCGTCCTTAGCAGTTTTTTTGGTCTTCTTTAGGTTCCGCTTGACAATAGCCCAGTATTTCTCAATTGGGCGGAGCTCTGGCGTGTTGGGAGGGTTCTTGTCGCTTGAGAACCACCTGCACGTTGTTGGCGGCGTACCACTTCATGGCCTTTTTACCGTAATGGCAAGATGCCAAATCCGGCCAAAACAGTACGGAACAACCGTGTTTCTTCAGGAAAGGCAGCAGACGTTTATTCAAACACTCTTTCACATAAATTTCTTGGTTGACAGTCCCGGAAGCTATGAAAATGCTGCTTTTCAAGCCACAGGTACAGATGGCTTTGCCAAACCAGATATTTCTTTGCGAACTTTGACAGTTTCGTGTGCTTGAAAATATCTGCTACCTTTCCCCTTCCTTTTGCCGTATAAAACTCCTGTCCCGGAAGCTGCTTGTAGTCGGCTTTGACGTAGGTTTCGTCGTCCATTACCACGCAGTCAAACTTCGTCAGCATCGTCGTGTACAGCCTCCGGGATCGCGCTTGGCCGTCGTATTTTGTTTATCATCGCGATTTGGAGTCACTACCTTCTTGTAAGTCGATAGTCCGGCTCGGTTTTTGGCTCGATGCACGGTTGTAGACGATACACCCAGCTTATTTGCGGCATCTCGGAGATAGGTTAGGGTTTCGCTTGAAACTACCGGCAACTCTCTCTCTGTCGTCTCAGCGGCTTCCGGTTTTCGATTTCCCCCGATCCAGACTTCCTGGCTGTCGAAAAACGTTCCCCAAACGCGCCAATTACATTTGTAACGGTTGATTTGGCAACTTTTAGCGATTTTGCCAACTTTGCGTGCGAGTAGCTCGGATTTTCGCGATGCGCGAGCAAAATTTTGATACGCTGCTCTTCTTGCTTGGACGGCATTTGACAACTGAAGAGTGAATTCCAAAATCAAAATAGGAGCAACATTCTACACACACACCTTCAAAATGAGGGTGTTCAGGTTTTTTAAATGCAAAATTGAAAGAAATACGTCAAGTTGATATTGACCAAATTTAGACCGTATCGCCCTTTACTTGCGGCCGTCTCGAGGTTAATAGGAATTACAAATTACGGATGGGAAGGAGGGTGGGAATTTAAAGTATGGTTTACATAACACATTAAATTTAAATTCTAAATTATCTAAACACTTATAACTATACAATTTATGGTTTTCTTTTGACTTGAACATTTTATAAAGAAGAAAAAAACACACACACACATACACATATAAAAAAAAACTTAAAGTAAACATACAGGTTAAACTAACTACAATCTAAGCCTAATGTTAGTCAAAAACACATAAATGAGTTTCATGTACTCCAAATCACGTACAGCCAAAATATTTCGAACTGGCACATTGGGTTGTCTACCTCGAGCCCGAAGAGAATCATAAAGCCTCGATCTGAAACCACGATGCTCAGCACAAGACCAAATAACGTGATCTGCTTCCTGATAGCCTTGTCCACACTCACAGAGATTGCTGACGCTCAGCCCAACCCGGTATAAATGAGCGTTCAAAGAATAATGATTGGACATGAGGCGAGACATGACACGAATGAAGTCTCGACCCACATCCATCCCGCTAAACCAAGATTTCTTCGGCACCTTTGGGATGATAGAATGTTGCCATCGCCCCAAATCTCCTTTACTCCATTTATACTGCCAGCTGGGGAGTGACTGTTGACGAAAAATAGTAAAAAAATCGTTGAAGGCGATTTGTCGATCATAAATATCGCCTTCCATAGCACCCACATTTGCAAGCGAGTCCGCTTTCTCATTGCCCGGAATTGAACAATGAGAAGGGACCCATACAAAAGTGATGATAAAATAACGCGAAGATAAAGCACTTAGAAGCTCCTGTATTTTCATGAGAAAATACGAGGAGTGCTTTACCGGCCTCAAGGAGCGAATAGCCTCTATAGAACTGAGACTATCCGTGAAAATGAAGTACTGATCCGGTGTTAACGAGGCAACAATTTCTAGCGTAAAGTGTATTGCCGCTAATTCAGCGACATATACGGAACAAGGAGCATGAAGTTTACGATTGGCGCTATAAATTTCATTAAATATTCCAAAGCCTGCTGACTGCTCTATCAATGATCCGTCAGTGAAGAACGATTTAGTGAAGATGTGTGCGTATAGCATCATTTTGGGATTAATACTTCAGTTATCAAAATGTCGTCGAAGGAAGAGATGCAACTCCTCAAAATTTGGCACGTGCATGGTGAAAATCCAAACTACTCTCACGACAAGTTGGCGAAATTATTGAATGTGGCTAAATCAACTGTTACCAACGTATTAAAAATGTTCGGTGAACGTTTGTCGCCACGAAAGCTGGATCTGTGGGAATTCGAAAGCTGTCCACTTACAAGAAAGTGTCTACGATCGCGAAAGTTGTACACGACGATGCCGACGAAGTTTGATTGCGTGGTACAGGACGATGACTTTGAACAGCTTCCTGGATAGCATTCTTTACGGCAAGCGGACTGGAAATGTGAGCAGATATTTTCAAACACATTAAACTGTCAAAGTTCGTGAAGAAATATCTGGTGTGGCATACCATCTGTACCTGTAAGAGCAACGTTCACATTGCGACAGGAACCGTCAAGCAGGTAATTTATCTGAGCGAGTGCCTACAAAAACGTCTACTGCCATTCCTAAAGCGACACAATTGTTCCGTTCTATTTTGGCCGGAATGGCATCTTGCCATTACGGAAAAAGGTCATGGAGTGGTATGCTGCCAACAACGTTCAAATGGTGCCCAAGGACAAGAACTATTCCAACACGCCAGAGCTCCGCCCAATCGAACAATATTGGGCCATCGTCAAGACGGAACCTTAAGAGACTCAAAAAGCTGATGTAAGCGACAAACAGTTCAAGGCAAACTGGCGTTCTGCGGGGAACGAGACTGTACAAAATCTGATAGCAGGTGTTAAACGAATGATTCGGGAAGCTTAGCTAAATATCTCTTCTGTATTATTTATTAACTGAACTTGATAAAGAAAATGAATTTGACTTAATAATAAAAACTTTGATCGACTCACACACATGGATGGAGTAATAACTAAACAACAAAACAGAATTACGGATAAATGTGACAGTGAAAAAAAAAGGAACTTAAGAAAGTAATTGAAGGGAAAAAAATAGCTAAAGGAAACTAGTTGAGCTTAAATGAGGCTTTTCATAGCGGTTTTGAATGATGCTAGTGTTAGTTTTTGCTTCAGTTCAAGGGACAGAACGTTCCAGCAGGTGGCTCCAAACACCAACAGGCTTTTGCCACTTGACGATGTGTGCCTTGGGATGATGAAACAACGAGTGCGTTCCTGCTGTCCACGTAGTAGATGTTGCGAGCCGTAGTCTGGTTGGTTCCCGTAATAGGCTTGTCTCATAAACGTACAGATCCGTAGGTGATAGTTCGAGGGCAGATCGTGGCTGGCAGCAAGCCCAGGGTAAGGCAAAACATCGCCATACTTGAAAATGAGCACTACCAAAGCTTGTACTAGCTTTTTCCTTGTTGGTAGTGACAGTATCGGAGCGAATCGGCGCAACGTGCGCAGTGTGTTGTATGTTTTCTTGACTACATCGTTTACCTGGTGAGACCATGGCAGGTTGTTGTCGAGCTGCAATCCTAGATTTGTTACTTTGATGGACAAAGTTATTTTAGCCTAGTTAAAGTTCTGTCCAGTTAGAATCCGGAATCACTTATTGTGTTACAGCGGCACGGAAAGTGACTGTGCATGATGTGCTCAAACGTTTCAGGGAGCGAAAGAGCGTGGATCGAGTGCCTCAAGGTAAGCGTCGTAATAGAACATATGATTGCAAGCTGAACCAGAAGGTATTGAGAACCGTCAGAGCAAACCCTGGACTATCAGATAATGAAATCGCACAAAAATAAGCTGCTGCTCGTAGTAAAGGAATAAAGAAGAAAGTGCAAATTTTCATTAGAAACGAAGATAAATTATTTGGATTGATATTTTTTTATAGTACAGTGAATCACCTTTGTTTTGATGTATTCAAACTATTGGTTCGTCAATCCGTTACTGAGATACAAATGATTTTATTATTCCGGATTCTAAATGGACATAGCTTTAGACATGTTGATAAGAGGTCCACGTTGACAGCTTGGGTTAGCATATCAATGTCAGCCGCAGGTCCGGAAATGTACACCTGTAGATCGTCAGCGTATAGTTGTTAGGTGCACTTCAGAGACGATGCTAAGCTGTTGATGTACAAACTGAACAACAACGCGCTCAGGCAAGATCCCTGTGGGTACCGTCAAAGCCATTACGTTCACCAGACACGACGTCGGCCAAGCGAACCGACTGCTTCCGACGATCCAAGAAAGATGAAAATAGGTTACAGGCGTCTTGACGGAATCTTCCAGGATCGGATGACTGACACCGTTCAATGACAGGGAGAAATGAACTAGGACCATGACGGTGTAGTGGTCTCTTCCGAAACCAATATATATCATGGAAGACTTTAGTCACTGTATCCCTTGCAATATCCGCTTACTTGCAAAAAAAAATCTACGCCCTTGCGAGCGGTCTTCGGCAGTTAACTGGAGCATTCGCCATGGCGGACGAAAATTTGCGTGTTTTTGAGTTCTTTCTTCGTTTTGATTATCAATTACTCCTCAGTTTTCGCAAACAAATTGTTGGAGTAGATCTTACGCTTCAGGTTGGTCCAGAAATTCTCGATGGGACGAAGCTTAAGGACGTTGGGCAGGTTCGCCGACTTGGGTACCAAATCGATATTCAGCCGCTCCATCCCCTCCAACGATCACTTCGAGCAGTGGGCCGACGCCAAATCCGGCCAGAACACCGCATCTTCGCCCTTATGGTATTTCTTGATGAACGACGCAACTTCCGGCAGGTATTTTATACTATAAATTTCTCCGTTCATGGAACCCCCCCCCCCCAGTCCGGAATTAAAGAAGAGCGGCTTTGACATCCCCCTTTCGCTGATTGTCAGCCACAGCAGCAGCTTCTTGGGGAACTTGGTGTGTGAAATGAACTTCACCTCGGAGCTCACTTCCTTCGTGGGAGAAGTGAAATACGAAATGCCCTGCCAGTCGTTGCCATCCAGGGTAAGATAGGTCTTGTCGACCATCACCACGGCCAAGTTCCGATTCACCGGGAAAATCGAGTTGACTATCTTATTCAGCCGCTGCCACTGCGTCATTGCCTGCAGCCCAGTGGACGCGACTTCACCGCTTCCTGACATGTATGTTCATGTTCGCCAGGTACTTTTTTACTTTTTTGGCCGGGATCAAGCGGACGCAGCGATGTAGCCACTTTTCCTTCGGTCTTCCTCTGCAGCATCCTATGAAGCTTCATGTCGCTCAGTGTCGTCGGCCGTCCGGAACCGGCGTCCACAAAGTGCCGCACGATGCCCGTTTTCGACGCAGCAGGGTGTTGTTCCTTGAACGCGCACACTTCTGATCGGAGTTGCTTCACTGTTTTTGCCATCATGACTCATGGCTTACTATGATTGATGCTAGATTTGTCAGTGCGGGTAAAGGTAAAGCTACGAAAAAGTGGCAATTTTAGTCCATTTTTGTTAATGCAAATGTGATTTTAGCATACTCATTTTGTAGAGCCGGGCAATTATTTTAAGCAAACCTCTTTTTGAAAATTGGCCGATCAACAACAGAGGGATTTCCGAACATATATATATATTATTTTCGAAATGTCAAGTAAAAGTAAAAGTTCATCAATTGAAACATAGCCTAAGATTAGGGGTGATTCAAAAATGACGTCCATCAAATTTCAGGTTTTTCAACCCCCTCTCCCCCTCTGTCACACTTTGTCACAAATATGATTACCCCCCCATTGGACGTCACACTTCTGAAAAAGAATATATGCATATTGGTTTTATCGATTTCAATAATAACGTGTATTTTAGTTCAAATTGAATCATTTACATGTGTAAAGTTCTTCTGTCCACGGATAAAGGAAGTGTGTTTTGATGGAAATAACTGGCAGAGATAAGTGAAGATATTTGTTCGACATTTTTTCTTCTGTATAAAACGTAGTTTTTTAAATATTTTTTAAACTGCACTCACTTAAGAAACATTTTAGTTTTGAATTTAAAATAATCTTAGTTAAAAAGTAGAAGAAAAACTTGACTGATTATGATTCAGAAATGCCTATTCAATTAATAATTTCATTGCATATTTTTATTACTCTTGATAAATATTAAAGTTGCGATAGTTTTTAAGATTCAAAAACAAAGCTTTATTAAAATATGGTGATTCGTAGATTTTTCTCTAGACCACATCGGTATGAGTGGCTACATTAACATCTTTACAACCATCAAACTAACTAGATTACAATGGATAAAATTTAAGAAATGGGGAGTTTTAGTTGAGTTTATATCATTTTTAGATTTTCCAATAATACTTACTTTAAAAATTCATAACTCATGAACCACACTCATGCACTTACACATCTATGTATGAGATAACCCCGGGTCTAATGTGGAAACCGGTGGTTTTTCCTCACTTTTGTGCATAAGTAACAGATTTTTGAGCAAAAGTTACCGCATAATCGGGCAAAATCTGGCTTAAACACCATTGACTGATCTCAGTTCCGCTCTGGTGAATAATTAAAGTTTGCAGTGCAAACTTTGTAAAACATCAATTGAGTTTTAAAAAGTGCTTGAAATTTTCTAATCAATATTCAGGAAAGATATTTTACACAACATTATTTCACGGTTAAGGAAAATTGTTCGGAACAATCAGAAAAACACCGTTTGTATGGCGAAAAACATCAAACCAACTTTTATGCGATTGCAAATTTTGATATATCGATATTGGATGTTGATCTCGAGATATGGAAAATTATATGGAAACATACATAATTTTTCTTGTAAAGAAGACGTGCAAAACATCATGCCTCGTTGAAAAAAGTACTGAAAAATCTTGAAATTACTCAAAAGTCCGATAAAGAATATGATCAGAAAGTGAAAAAGAAATGAAATCATGATTATTCCAACAGAAATAATTGTTTTTGATTGCAAAATTTGATATTTAGAACAATACAATTTGAAAGCGATGAGTTTTTTGTTTTTGAAATATATCGACGATTTTCGTGAGTTACATTGAACAGTCTAGGAAATTCCACTGATATTTCATACTGGGAGATCAAAAAATGATCGCACCTTGACATGGGTTTCAAAAAATCAATATTCCAATTTTGTGGGCAATTTTGGTATAGACGATGTTATTTTTCGATTTTCCTGAGCCCTAGAAATTTTTGTGTAAAAAATTTGCAATTTCATAATTTTTCAGTTTGCTGAGATAATTTAAAGCACTTTCCACCACAAGAATATTTTCCTTAGACAATCAGTTATCGAATTTCATAATTTTACCCTATTTTGAAATTTCCATACAGGACTGAAATCATAATTTCTTGTTGATAATTTTTTTTTCGCAAAGGATGGTGTTTTATTCAAAGTTCCCGACAGTTTCTCTCAACGTTAAAATTGTGTGCAACACTTAGTCTAGATCATATTTTTTATTGCCAAGAAAATTTCAAGCACTTTTCGATTCCTTAATTATAAACTTTTTTAAAGTAGCAGGTTCTTCCTGACCGCACTGTCCCATATTCTATATGGGAGCACTGTCCCATATTCTATAAAATCAAGATTTCAAGATTTATAATATTTTTGTTGCTTTCAAAATAGAATATGCTAACTGAAAAGATTGTTCGCGTACGTATTTATTTTTAACAATGCTGTTTTTTCTATAAAAAATGTACATGTTACTCAAATTCATAGCCTCACCTCTCTGCACAGCTGACGCTCCATGCTGACCAAGATCAACCAACGTCTTCAGCAACTAACGATTATTCCAGAAAGTATAAGCACAGACAGACGTTTAAGCAAGAGCAAAATTAATCGATAACTTTGTGTAAATTTTCAAATCGCTAGCAAGCGCTAGCGTAAGCAACTGTTGCTTCACTAACGCTACGTAGTTCACTTGGTCGAGGTGCCTAATAATGTGGTGAAGTTGCGGCATCTGCTAGCATGTCAAAATATCACTCGGTCTTTCGCCACATGCCACCCGATATTGACACGATGTTTTGACGTGCAATTATATGCCACAAATCGTCTACAAAACTGACAGATTTGCTTTTTACTAAATGCTTATTGACATTTCTAGACAAAATAGTCAAAAGGTCGAAAGTAACATTTGGTGCTTGATCCCACCAACAAAATAGCACCAAAAATAGATACAAGGAGTTATTACCCTCCAGTTGGTAGTGGATGTAGATGTTAGGAACCTGGTATTTCCAGGAAATTTAAGTTTTAAGTCATTGTTTACAAATGTTACTTTCGACCTTTTGACGATTTTCTCTAGATTTAGCGATTCCTTTCAAATTGACGGTTGCGGAAATTTACACAAGTCGAGATTCAAGCTTGAATGGCTGTGGTATAAGCACACCTTATTTAAACGGTCATTTGAATATAATGAAATATTTCAACATGTTTTGGCTGCGTCCTTTTGTTTGCTCATTTCTGAATGACAAAGCATAAAAAGTGCTCAGTTTTGTGTTACCTATCAAAATGCGCGGTCTTACTCCGGAACACCGAAAAAGTATCGTGCACAAATGGTGAACTGTGAGCGGACTCTCCTTAAGAAAATTGGCCAAGGAAGAGAGTATAAGCGTCGGAGCTGTACGATCTGCGGATCGGAAATCCGGTCCTGTTAGTCCGGATATCGATAAAAAGATCTGGGATGGCTACAAGCGAAAACCAGCGACTTCCGCTCGGGATGTTGCGAAAAAACTAGGGACCTCGTCGAGTAACGTCATGCGTGCCAAAGAAAGACTTGGGCTAAAAACATACAGAAAGCAGAAAAACCCAAAAGAAACCCAAAACAGGCCACGTCCGTGAAACTACAGGCCCGCAAACTCTACGATTCGTTATTGTGTAGAATTCCTGGTTGTATAATAATGGACGATGTGAAACTAGATTACAAAACGCTTCCCGGACCACAATTCTGTACTGTAAGCGAAGACAAAGACCGAAAAATTCGGAAAGAAGGTTATGGTTTAGCAGGCAATATGCGAGTGTGGTAAAACATCTAGTCCGTACATCACAACGGAGACGATGAACACCCAGAAATTCGTTGAGGAATGTCTCCAGAAGCGATTATTGCTGATGATCAGGCAGCACGAAAGTCAAGTAGAATGGTACAAAAGTCAAAATGTATGTTTCGTGCCGAAAGACATGAATCCGCCGAACTGCACGAGTCACGGCCAATCGAGACTTTTGAGCTTTAACCAAAGCAAAGCTTCGAAAATTCATAAAACCAGCGGACGACATCCAAATTTTTTAAAAGATTGACCAAAAGTGGTCAAAATGGTGGGAAGTACCACTGTGTAGAAGCAAATGGGTCATTGTCAGCGACAGAGGCCAGGTCGTTCAGTACCATCCCAAAGCCAACTGGGTCGATTTGAAATCAACCGCCTTGAGCACTAACGCTACCACATTACTTTGACAGTTGTTTCGATTGTCTGTCTACACAATACCTCTAGCGAATAAAAGCGACCACAAAGTAACACTATGAATACTTTAAAATTTAGATCGGATAGCTTAAATTCTATTATCAATTAAGACACATTAAAATTGTAAGTAAAAGTTGAATTTATTTAAAATAATGTTAACTTAAAGTTGATATCTACAGTTCAGCACAAATATTGAAGAATATACAGTTACATTAGACGAAAAACATACGCAACAGAAGGTCTGCTGGCTTAAAAACCTTTAGTATATCTTTCGGTTTCGAAGCTTCCGTTTTCAAGGTGCTAATTTTCGATTTGAAAAGTTCTTCACAATAGGATTCGTTTTTTATATCTTGCCAGTATTCACACACCACGGTTGGCTTGTTAATTACACAGCGGGTATGCACGACAAAATACAACACAATAGGATTTTCAACAAAATCAAACTTCGACGAAGTTTCAGAATGAAGCACAGCTCATGCGGTTCGTGCTCATTGACGATAAGAACAGTAAATAAATTTTATGCACTCACACAACTAAGTAAAATGTGTATTTTCATTTACCGTACACCCAAAACTTTTAGACGCCTTTGTTTTCGTATTAACGCTGACAAATTTCAAATGCAAAATTGTTGGATGTCACATTTTGATAACCCCCTCCCCCTGTCACATATTGTCACAAATTTGATACCCCCTCCCCCTAAAGAGTGGACGTCATTTTTGAATCACCCCTTATAAAATAAGTATGATCAAAC
>JASCZW010002852.1:0-22703 GCA_034211315.2 Aedes japonicus | reverse complement strand
ATTGCTTGCCCCTGCCACATCATTTTAACAAATGACACGACATAACCTTCCATGAACACAATATCTTACTAACTTTATACAAATCCATAACACTTCCAGCATTGGGCCTATCTTTATCTTTACTGACGTAGATCAGCAGAGCATGAACTCAAAATCTACATTGCACACAGCACGTTCTTACGGGGGACGGATTACAGCGCATCATCTCAGAGTGCGCCAGTACCATCTCGATCAGGAGGGCATGGTTTGTTATTTCCACTGTCACGGCAGCCTTTTCATTGACGGAACTACTGAAAGACTTCTGATCACTCTCCACATATTCCATCCAGCCGCCACCAACTATCTGTAGAGCATGGCAGCCAGCACTGCTGCCTATCCGTACTAAAGAATGGCGCTGTAAAGATAGCGAAAGAGAGATCTCACAAGATCTGCCTTCTCTGAAAAAATAACCTAGCCATATTACCCAGATTAACTGTCAACGATATCTCAGTTTCATAATTCAACCAGTTCTCCTGCCGAGATCTATTTGTAGGGCAGTGACTTCAGCAAACTCTGATTTATAGGCTCATTGTCAGTACCTAGCTTTTGATATAAATATAGGCAATTATCTATTACTTATCCATTCCTTAGTTTGCGCTCAGACTAGTTCATTGATTGCTCAAATAGAGACAGACAGGATTTTTCATCATCATCTGGTTCTTCAACAGGACATCTCGATTTATATACGGATGGCGCTAATGTACTCCATTTCTCTTCAAAATCCTGGCATTCCAAAATGAAGTAAGCAAAACGTCTTCACGGTGAAAAGCTTGATATCTTAAGCCACATTCTGCTACCTTTGGGGGAAAACGAATGACGCACCATGGATTTAACTTTCATTTAAGTTTAATGTTATTTTTCGAGTACTAAATAACAAAACACCACATATCAAACCTGAATGAGATCAGGCTCCTCAGATAATGCTTCCAAAAGTGCTAGGTTGCGATAAGGCATGCAGATAACTGCAAGTTTGAGATCATGCCCCACAGAATTATATCAGATCACCATTCAATAATGTTTGCTCGAAATGGAGGATTTTCAGACGCATTTCTGGGCCGCATTATCATTGATCTGCAATACTTTCCAGCACAGACTGTTCTGACCTGAGAAGAAGCTAAATCACTTCAGGTTTATTGACAGGACCCATAAATATTGTACCTTGCTTTATCCAAAACACTTTCAGTTATGTTACGAGAATTGACTACCAATATTACCAATTTCTGAGACTTATTTCAGAATATAGATTGTTTATCGTTAATGCAGCAAAATAGTTGCTGATATTAACGTGTTTCATTCCAGCGATTTTGCTGTTTGTCATTTGAATGATACTAGTCGATAACCTAGTAATATGAATCTCAACTTGGCATAACTTTCACTGCATTATAGAAGAGAAAGAGAATCGAATAAAAACAAAACCACCATTAATATTACAGACATTCGGCAGGTTTTGATGGCTTTACGGTTATAAAATTCAAAATCTCTATGATCTTTGAGAGTGTCTTGTTTCATTGAATCGCTCCGGAATACTTTGCCGCATTTTAAGAAGTACGCTTCGATTCATATAATTTCCTTTACACAGGTTTTATCCACAGAAATTCGCGACGAGATGTAATATGCTCTGATGTCATGAACGCCTAATGTAAAATAAAGCCACTGGCAGGCACCGCAAGAGAAAAAGGCGCTGAAAGAAATGATGATCACAGTACAACGACGTTAAATACTTTCTGAAGTCGTCTACTAGGAACACTAGGAAAAAATCATAATAATCATGCCTAAATGTTTGCGTAGCGCGTACATTTGCAAACGAGTAGTCATTGATCTTCAGTTTACATAAATATCGGACGCGTTGCACAGAGACTGAAGGAGCAAATACAGTAATGCGCGCATGATGAGAATGACATCATGCAGCTCAACGCTGCCGATATAGACACTTCCGAGCACAATTATTTGGTTTGCTCACCAACACTCTTCACGACATTTTACAGAGGAGACATGAATGCCTTCAAATTTGCGTCCCTTGATTAGCGATGAATTGTTCACCAAAATTGCTTCTGTGTTTCTCCACATGAAGACGGCATTAAATATTACTATTCTCAGAATCATTTAATGATTGTGACATCTTGCGAATGTTTCAGATTACAATTTTCTTTGAGAGATCAGGATACAGATGATGACTTATTGAGGTATGTTTTGTTACTGAAAATAAAAACAACGGTAACAGAACGAGGGTAAATTCTCTCGTTTCTCTGGATTACAACAACAACATATCTTGCTTCGACTACTAGATGATATAACGATCTCTCCATAAGGATTTACTAGTTACCTAAATCGTCAAAAGAAACGAAACTATTAGACACGACTTGCGCTTTTAATTAGGCTCTAGAAATTTACGTATTCGGTTTCTCTGTAATATCTGTTCTATAACTTGTCAAAGATTGCACCTGTTGCTTCATTGCTGAAAATAATTGAGTGTAGTTAGCGATGAGATACTTTATCAAGATTCTCTGTATACAGTGGATAACGCTGAAATCAAGACATTGCCTAAGATGATTCAAATATACTGATTAAGATCAGCGCCAGACTTACCCAGCTTTCTCGTTTGCTATAATACCATACTATTGTACTGTGGGCAAGGCATCTTGTTAGCCTAATTGATAGTTCGCAAAATATTACTAAATACTACTTGAGTATTCTACATTCGCATATTTTTTTAGTTTGTTGAATTACGTATTTAGCACCTGTGCTATCGACATGAGCCAGGGTACTCAACGCAGAAATTCTCAGGAATACTTGTTCATAACGCCTGTCGCTGCGTTTCATCAGGCCGACTAAAGCCAGGCGCAGGTATCTCTGCCCCTCCGCTACACGATGCTGCGACTGCCAGGCCTGCAGAATTGCCACTCTTTCAGCAGCCTGGGGATAACGGGTATAATGCTGCCTGCAGAAAACACTACATAAATGACGTTGCGATGACACGTACTCAAATCATTGCACGGCGTATGGTTCCTTCATGCGATAACCTGTCTTCATAATAACCTATACTATCGATAATTACTTGGTGAACTCCACAGGTACGGGAAAAACAGGGGTTCCAGGAAACCGGCCGACAGTACGATCCTCGGTACCGTGATATCCGCGTCACGTTTCAAGTGATTAATTGAGAGCCAATGTGCGGGACTTGATGTGCAAGGGCAAGATAATGTTGAAAAAATTCACGCTTATATATATGATTAACATAGTCACGACAAGGTTGGTTTCCACCAATCGTTTGTAATGAGAGCGTCATTCCTTGACGTAGATTGAGTCATCTAGCCAAATTTAACAGACATCATTTCATACAGTATACTCTCGATACTCAATTTTGCGTAACTAAAATGGAATCATTACGCTCTGATCATGTCAGCCTACCACGTGACCAACATCAATACAGTTATCAGCTACTCAAAATATTGCGGGTAACAGAGTCCCACAGGGCGTCGTTTAACATATCATGCCGAAACCATCTGAGTCAAGTAGCTGGCTGCGTCATTACATTAACACTCTCTGAAATACAGCTGGTAGAGTTGCTTCGAAGACGCATTTGATACATTCGTGAGGATAGCTCCTTCCAGAGCCTAATGAACGGAAAGATGCCTTCTAATGCCAAAACATTGCTCAACGATTGCTGCCGGACAGAATCGAGCCACCGCTGCCAGGAACATCTGGAAACGCACCCGCTGGTTACTGAGATGTCAGCTGTTTCCCACACTTCGGTTACCGACACCAGCGTCGGTCGTCGTCGTGAATACTGCCTGACTTCGGTTGTTGTGGGTGATAATATTGCTCTTCACCGGAAAAGAAGCAGTCACAGAACACGGACGATGCATCTGCTCACGCCGTGGCTTCCAGAGGCATCGTGCGAGCCCTTACGTGAGAATGTGACGAGGTACAGGCTGTCTGTCAGAAGGAAAGGATATGCCGGTTCACTTAACAAAACATATAATTGCATCACAGATACAGGTACTTGTCTACTGAGTAGGATTGAGTATCGCAGTAGAATCTATTTTAAAAAGAAAATTACCAATATCGAAGACAGATAGTACTAAAGTGCGTTCCGATCAGGTTCCACACGTGTGAGGAATAAGTCTTCATTACTTTCAGTCTGCTGCATGCGAGAAGCTAAGCCGCCGAATGTGAATTGCTTGACACCCGCCATGATTTCGTCCACTTATTCGCCAGGCCTGTCTTGAACTGCTTGAGGTTCCGCTGATGGCCTACATATTAATTCAAGAGTTTCGACTGCTGTAGGGTTCACCAGACATTTCGACGCTGGTACTTGTATCGAACAGCGGAATAACAGTGTTTCACGGCAGCAGACGTGTTATCTGCCATTGCAATCTTCTGCTGAAGCTGTATCGCTTTCGGTTTACTCGTACCTGTATTTGAAAAGCAGCATTTTCATAGCTTCCGGGACTGTCAACCAAGAAATTTACGTGAAAGAGTGTTTGAATAAACGTCTGCTGCCATTCCTGAAGAAACACTGTTGTTCCGTACTGTTTTGGCCGGATTTGGCATCTTGCCATTACGGAAAAAAAGGTCATGTGGTGGTATGCTGCCAGCAACGTTCGAGTGGTGCCCAAGAACAAGAACCCTCCCAACAGTCCAGAGCTCCGCCCAATTGAACAATATTGGGCCATCGTCAAAGCGGAACCTTAAGAAGACTCAAAAAGCTGTTGTGAGCGAGAAACAGTTCAAGGCAAACTGGCATTCTACGGCGAATAAAGTGGACAAGGAGACTGTATAAAATCGTATGGCAGGTGTCAAACGAAAGACCCAGCAATTCACATTCGGTAAAAAGGAAGCTTAGCTGAATATTTCTCCTGTATTCTGTTTTAACTGAACTTGAAAAAGAAAAATAATTTGACTTATTAATGAAAACTTTGATTCACTCACACACATTACTGTTTGACCAAATTTTGATCGGAACACCCTTTAGTACACCTATCTGTGAAACGATATTGTTTTTAAAAGGGTAATTTTCTTTTTAAATAGATTCTACTGCGATACTTCCAATCTACTCAGAACAAAGCGTAGGCTTTATTCAAAGTTCTACCGTTATCTGAGATAATACATCCGATTCTGATGAAAAATTACTCCACTTGAACTTTTCTCCAATTGCAAAGGGACATACCATCCCCGGCTCAACATATCAGCGTTTCCATCTGTTCGTTCGGGGGGAGGCAAACAACAGCACCGCTTCGACTAACTACACCTCGTCCCGATGCACTCACATGTGGGAGGCTCACTTTGCTGATGCATCTCCTAAACCACATTTCGAAAGCCCACCGAAACCTAACCGAACGAACGAATGCGTCGAGCCATCATAGTCGGTCCGTGTGCAAATGTGCTGTGACCTTCTTTCCGGTAAAGAAGCAGCCAATATTATCCACCAACAACCGGGGTGCATCCGGAGAACCTTTTTCCAGTGACTTTCACGACGACGACGACGACGAATGACGACGATGCGCTGGAAGTGTGTGAATATTCGAGTAACCAGGGATTGGTTAAGGACATGAGACGAGGGAAGTATTTGCTTAGAAGCATCTCCAGTAGCCGGATGTTTTAATGCGGTTAGATTGCGTTTCCGAATGTTTCTAGTAGCAGCGGTGAAAATGTGTACCGCTCGATTCCCGAATGTCCGGCGAGCCCACTGTCGGATGGTTTCGTTTGGCTCGGATGAGGAACTTATCGACAGCATTAGAAGGTAGCATCTTTCCACCGTTCATTAGAGGCTTTCTAAGAGGGGCGCACGGAAGTGAGATGCTGGACTCGTTCCATGATAATCAAATGCACCGGGATGAGCGATTCGGCTCCGGAGGGAAAGCGGCCTCTACCGGGCACATTTCAAATAGAGAAGTGTTCATTTTTGTGTGTTTATTACCATGTGTAATCCAATTTGTTGCAAGCCGGTCAACTGACTGCTTGACTCGAATGGATGGTTTCGGCCGAAATGTGTTAGAAGTGACTTTTTGCGAACAAGGTGAGTGTGTTTGCCGTTAGATGTAACCCTGTGGGACGGGTGGGCGGGTTTCTTCATGAATTTCTGTTACCACCGGTCTGTTTTTGAGTAGCTTTCCTGATGAGCAACTTTTGAATGCATTGATGATTTATTGGTCCACATTGAACGATAAAATAGATTGACATATTCTCGGGTGATGGAATGCATGTGTTCCGATGTTTAGTTAAGTTTTAGTTGCAAATTAATTAGTATCCGAAAATAAGAGGTGTTTTTGTTTGCTAGTCTTGAAAAAATTATCAACACCGTTATTTGAAGGGTATTAAGTGATTGAATTGTCTGATTGTTCTTAAATTTGGCTAGATAATGACTTCAGGGCTACATGAAACATGGGTCAAGGGCTGTTTGGGTTTCCCGAATCTTCTCATTGCAAACGATTGATTTAAAAACCAACCTTTAATTAATAAATTGACTATGTGATTTTTCATTAATCATATATCATAAATAGCACGGTGGTCTGAATCGGATTTTTTTTTCAACTTTATTGATCTTGCCACACACTATTCAAATTCACACATTGATGTTGGCTCTCAATTAATCACTTATGAAAACGTGACGCGAGATTGGACACTCACGGTTCTTACAAACGAAAAAGGATCATAAAATTTACCTAATATTGTCGACCGGTTTCGGGCTCGTTGCTGCCCATCTACAGGACGATGTCCAACTTCCAATTAATACCTGTGGAAGAGTTCCTAGAAAACCAAGTAGACGGAATCTCGATGAAATATAGGTTGGCCAAAGAATCGGAGGAATTGGGAAAAAGGCAGGAATTTTTATCACATGAAAGGAACCATACTAACACCGTTTTTAAATGATTTGAGTAGCATTTTTGACAGTCACTCGACCCAACGATCTCATTTATGGAATGAGTGTTTTCTGCAAATCCAGCATTGGTGAAGAAAATGGCTCTGCGCTCTATGGATACCCCGTTGTCAACTGGAAGGCGTACGAAGAGTTAACTGGGGAATTCTGTGTACCAGGCCTGGCTTTTAAGTCCTCAACATCGTTAGCTGCGGTTTGCACGGTTTGCACACACTTCCTTCTTGGAGAGCAGAAGACAAACAGATTGATATGTTGATCATTTTCTGCTGGCTTTGGTCAGCCTGTTCAAAAACGGGAAGATCTTGCAACACGGATGTGACAGGAAAGATTGTCTTATGAACAAGTATTCCTGAAATTTTCTGCGTTGGGTACTGAAGGGTACCTAGTAAAATGTCAGTTTGAAATAGCACAGGTTATAAGCCAATTAATATTTCGCATGTCACGTAATGTTCAACAAACTAAAAAAAAATATATGCGGGTCTTTGTAGGGTCTCAAAGTAATAGTATTTGAAATATTATTTTGCGAACTAGTAATCCCGAAATTTTCAGCGTTGGGTAACAAAGGGTACCTAGTAAGGTACCCTTATTTTGAAATGGTATGAATAGTAACAGTATGTGACGTAATACTCAACAAACTTGAAGAAAGCTGGGTAGGTCCTGGCGCGGTCTTAATCCAATTATATTTGAAAGATCATCTTATGAACTAATATTTCTTAAATTTTCAGCGTTGGATATATCCACTGTATACAGAGAAATCTTTGATAGAAATAATACGCCAAACCTTTCATAAGCGCTTAACTACACTTTCAAATTATTTTTTTTTTTTCAGCAATGAGATAACAGGTTGTTGTCTTTGACAAAGTTGTAGAGCAGGTAATTTTAAGAAAAGTTGCCGAATACATTAAATTTCTAGAGCCTAACGTTAAAGAGATATAAATGGTTTTTTTCAGCACTACCTTAAGTCTGCAGCAATGGTCGAGTCGTTTCCCAGACCGAATCTTCTATGGTTTCGTTTCTTTTTGACGATTTGGAGTGACTAGTTAAATCCGCTATGGAGAAGATGGTTATGCTCGAGCATCTGACAGTCAGAGCAAAATTGCTAATTGAATTGCAATTGACAGAGAGCAATCTTCTGCCAGCCCTTAATGTGGAAAACGGGGTTGCCTCTAAATCGGCATCCAAGAAAGCGAGAGAATTTACAACAAATTTCGTTCCGCAACGACTGCCGGTCATTTTACCGTTGTTTTTATTTTCGAAGAAGTAACTCAACAAAACATCAATAACATACCCTTCAATAAGTCACGTCATCTGCATTAATCCTGATGTTATAACTCACTAAAAAGGAGCTGTGTCTGGAAACATTCGTACTAAAGATCATCTAATCGTGCAGTTGCGGACAAAGTGAAAGTAGTATTTGGGCA
The DNA here is from genome assembly GCA_034211315.2 of Aedes japonicus. Taxonomy (NCBI): domain Eukaryota; kingdom Metazoa; phylum Arthropoda; class Insecta; order Diptera; family Culicidae; genus Aedes; species Aedes japonicus. The sequence goes on along the minus strand of JASCZW010002852.1, from coordinate 14,363 downwards.
GCTGTGCTCGATGCCGTCTTCAAAGACGTTTCTTCCAGAGAAAAGAACAGCTTTTAGACAATTTTTGAATAGGACTGATTGGTCATGTCAAAAAGGAGTTGCCAAATTTGAAAACATTTGTTAAAAAGATGCTCATCCTCTCGCACGAAAATGTGATGATGGAGCGGAGATGTTCAATAAATGAAAAGTGTTTGGTGGTAAACCAAACTGAAAACCAAAATGATTGCTCAGAGAATTGTCTACCAACTGTCAACGACGTTGAAATCGCATAGTCCTTGATACAATATGCACGCAACGCACGTGCATTATTTTGTACTCGAAAACTTCGAATGCTGTACTAGTTTTCGTCGATGTTTATGCTTATAGAAACTTGAAAGGTCAATGACTTATAAATAGCAGTTTTTTTTCTCGTTTGCAAAATGAGAGACCAAAGCTGATTACGCGCTACGCAAGAAGCTGATTTGCGGCCATTATTTGTGATTTTTCCCTAAATGAAACAAATCCTAGTAAAACAGTTTCTCACCATTTCTCGAAAACTTCAAAAATATTTACTAATCCAATTTATTTTCGCAGTCGCATCAATTTTATCAAACACACCTTTCTCTTGCAGTTGAATCTGTTTCTGGTCGCTTATTTTTACATTAAATCTTTGTTGACGTTCCTTGACGTTAATCAAATTTGTATTACGTCTCGTGTAAAATTCATAATTTCTTAATGTGTAGTTCAAAAACCTTTGATTGTAAGGGAAATTGTAAGTGAATCGAAAGCGGCCATACTTCTTAAATGCGTACAAAGTGGCCCACTCTATAGACGGTTGTGGAAACAAATTCATAAAACCTTTCTAAGATCATAAAGATTTTGAATATTTTCTAGTGAAAGATTTTATAACCATCATAAAACATATTGGCCGCCATCAAAACCAGCAAAAGGCCGAATGGTCACAGCTGTCAAACTTCACGGCGATATTGTGGTTGGTTTTTGTTGTTTTGCTTTATTCGATTCTCTGCTCTTCTGATTCATTCAACAGTAAATACCCGAGCAAAGGATTATACCAAGTTGATAAAAAGTTCTATTACCAGGTTATCATTTTTTGATCACTGAATATGTTATCATTCAGGCTGAATAAACAGCCAAAATAACAGAATGAATTACAAAAAAACACACGTTGAATATCATAATAATAACTTATTTTGTTATCACTGCGAACAACTTGATAACAAATCCTGTATTGTAAGCAAAATTATTGAAATTGTATAAAATTATGTTATTAATTTGAAATCAAATTCTCGTGCTAATAACTGAAAAAAATATTTGGATTAAAAGCAAAATTTTTTGTTCAACTATGCTGGAAATATTTATAGTTTTACAATTCAACTTATAAAGTTAATAAAAAATATTGTGTTCAAAATGATAACATATGATAAAAAAATTTGCCAATGGTGATAAGTAAATTTGTTAAACGATAACAGCAGAAATCAAAACGATAACTGTGATTACAGATCTTGTTACTCATATGATATCAGCTTGTTATTTTCCTTTGCTAGGGTAATGGCTGAGAAAAAAGTGTTGCGGGAAATTATCTTTGATAACAAAATATATAAAACAAATTGAGTTTTTTTTATAGCGTATTATGCTCCAAATTATATGCGCATTAAATTTTGTGGTGAATATTGGCACGATAAGCACCGAAAATTAATGCGCCTCGGAAATTATGTGAGTTTACAACTACAAAAACAAAATTGAAAGAAATATATTCAGTAAATTAATCATAAAACTCTTGAAAATTGATGGAATTCAATAAGGTTATCTGAAAGAATACCAAAGCTGGTCTCTGATCTACAGTTCAATTGTATTACATTTAAAATTTGGTGTATTTATTTTTACACATTTCAATTGTTTCTTATATTTCCATATGGTGATTGGCAGAAAAATTTTTGCGAAAAAGCCAATTTATCTCAGCAATGGCTACTATAAAAATATATATGGTCATTTTTTAGCTCTCCTCAATGCCAATTAGCCATTTAATGCATTTACTGGAGGCAAAACGGTTCTGAAATGCTTTTTCAAATGATCATAATAAGATAATAAAAATGAGTCCTAAAACGGCATTTCAAAACAGCTTTTATGAGTCTATAAAGTCAAAATAATACCTTTGATAGGAGTAAATTTTTTCTAAAATTCATTCAAGGTTTTAAGATCGTTGTAAAGAAGCTGTGTAGGTCCTTATAAACCTAACTAAAATTTGAAACCTATTGGCATCTCTTGATGCCATAATAAAACCGATTTGATTTCTAGTGGATTTCATAAAACATTAATAAATCTTAATGAAGCTGGATGGTCTTGGCAATGTTACTTGGGATTACAAATTATTATCGAAAATTTTCATATTTACGGCTCTACAAGCTAGTGTTGGCTTTTGGCAGCGTCTTTTGGTGAGATCTTTCTGATTTTTTCGATACAACATACAACATATTTTCATATAATAATATAATAATAGACATAATAATGATTTGGAAATTTTAAACTCTTAAATTTGAATGTGCATTGTAGCTACTAATGTATTTTCACATACAGCGCTTGTTGTTTGTGAAAATAACCTTGGGAATGGGCGTGAAACTCCGGACATTTTGAAATGGGTTACTGGATCTGAAATAGAGCTTTCACTTGCCTAGTAGTACACTTGTTACCAACCAGTTGAGGTGACGGTTTTGTGACTCAATCTAATCACCACCAAGTTCTGCAACTATTTTTGACCATTGTGTGCGAAAGGGTGTTTTCGATAAAAATGGCTCACCGAAAATCTATTGTAGCTCTTAAATCATATGAGTAAAAAACCTGAAAATTCAAACAAATCTTATTCATAGTGTAAAGTTTACATCTGTCAAGTTTCATTGCAATTCAAACAGTAGCTCCAGTCATGCTGTCGAAACAAGAAATTGCGTGCACCTACAATTAAAACCCAGAGGCGTCTCACCGACGCATCGCTGAACAGCTTGGAATTGCGAATACAACTGTGTCTCGTGTGATAAAAACCTTTAAGGAGCGTCTTAGTGCCCGAAGGAAGAAAGGAAATGGTCGTAAAAGTGGTCCTATGGACAGTCAAATAGCCTGGAAAGTGGTGCAACATTTTTAGAAATCATAACTCATAATTAGTTTTTATTGCGTGAAAATTTCAAGGAAATCCGATAATCGGTTTAATTTACGTGAATAAAGATGTGTGTGCATGTTTGTTGAATACATGCTTTACTTGGGATTCTAGTTTCCGGCTGAAAACTGCTTTCAAAGGACACTTAAAGGATTGTTGCAATCAGATTTCTTCTGTACTACCATTGCTACCAATGTTAGATTAAACAGCACCTCCCATATACACACACTAGAACTTAATGAAGAGTTTATCTGAAAGGCGCTAGACATCCCAAAAGAAATCTGGTACAAACCTGATATCCGTTCGATTTTGGCAACTCGTCTGACAATTTAATGTGGCCAAAATTATAGTGTTTTAACTATATTATGTACGATAACTTACATACCAAATGAAAGATATTCAGCTCCAAAGAATGGTTTTGTACTATTAGTTTTGAATCGGTCATATGGTTCCGTAGATATGGCCAGAATATGGACTGTTCCGATAATTATAAATACACTAATGATTATCCGTGAATTCAAAATTCGTGCCGTATTCAATGCGTCCTGTTGTTTACATCCAAATTAAACTAATGTTGTCATTTTTTTAATTTTTCGCACGGAACTTCTAAACTGCGTGGTCTTTCTCCCGTGCATAGCAAACGGATTGTGCACAAACGATGCACCGTCAGTGGTCTTTCAATCAGAAAATTAGCTAAGGGAGAAGGTTTGAGTGTCGGAGCAGTTCAAATCACATTACGGAAGTATGCACAACAGTGCTCTTGCGTAGATTCCCCGAGACGGGGTAGAAACCCCGGTCCCGCTGATCTTACAATCGACTGAAAGGTAAGGGACTATTTCAAGCGTCATCCTTCAGCATCAGTCTGAGGTGTGGCGAAAAAGCTAAGTCCTTTGGCGACTAATGTTACCCGTGCCAAGAAGAACCTGGGCCTGCAGACTCGTCGGAAGCAGAAGCAGCAAAAACGAAGCACCAAACAGGCTGAATCTATGAAACCAGGGGCTCGAAAGCTGTACGACAAACTGCGGGCCAAAAAATCGGGGTGTGTTATCATGGACGATGAAACCTACATAAAACTCGATAATAAAACTCTGCCGTGACCACAGTTTTATACCTTGCCGAAGGGGAAGGATGTTACTGAATCAGTGAAAGCCATTTACCCAGAAAAAAAAATGGCAAGAACGTTATGGTGTGGCAGGCCATATGCAGATGTGAAATATCTCGTCCATATATTACGACAGACACCACGAATGGTCAAGTCTCCGTGAAGGAGTGTCTGCGAAAAAGGTTGCTACTCTTGAAAAAACAGCATCAACTATCTTTTGGCCTGATCTTGCTTCCTACCATTACTCTAAATTGGCACCAAACTGCCCAGAGATTCGTCCAACCAAAACATTCTGGGCTATGACGAAGGCGAAGCTGAGAAAACACATGAAACAAGCGGATAGTGTTGAAAAATTTAGGAAAGATTGGTCAAATAGGGTGAACATGGTAAGAGAAGGCACCCTACCCTACGAAAAATCAAGCAAATTGAAATGAAGATGAAAAGAAAACATTGTTATTTACTATCTTTGAGAATAAAACAATAAAAAATCACAGTCTGGTCTTTTTAAATTGAGAAAGACAGTGTATTTATATTTTTCGATACAGTCTATAAGCCGTAGTGGGACCTTGAGATAGATGAAAAAAATCACACTCCAGGCCGTAGGGTCTGCAAGGCTGAGAGGGGTGAAACCATACCAAGTCCTGGACACGATGACTTAGGGCCCGGCATGTCAGTGCAGCCAGAACAGGCATTGTAATGTTTTTACGCCAATAAAGTGAAATGAAAATTACAAATCATAACCTATAAAAAATATTCAAATTTAAACGGTTTGTTCGAGAGAATCTGAGTTGAAGATAATTGTTTATGTTTGGTACTATGTTCTTATTCTAAGTACATTATAGTGATTATGGTTTTAGATATTTTAAGATGTACATCAGATAGCAGTCACTTTCCCACATAATAATAAATTCCCTCCTTCTATCTTTCAGGTATCGCTCAGCAACTCTCAGGAATGGAATTCTTCAACGGGTAAGTAATTCTCCCGATAACCAGCGATCACCTCTTTGTAACCACACTTCTTTCCCATTTCATCAGAATCCCGCTCCAAATCGTCCAAGGCACCCGCCTGGAACTGGAATCAGCTGCAGGAAGCGATCACCGCCGTCGTCACCCAGCGGTTACGTTTCACGCAGGCCAGCACTCAGTACCAAATCCCCAAGGGAACACTTTACGACAACATACTCGGCAAAGCCCATCGGATGGCCGTCCTGCAGGAGCTGGCCCTCACCCCCGAGGAGGAAGCAGCCGTGTTGAACTTTTGCTGCGACACTGCAACTTCGCCATACAACAAACGGACGAAGCGCTCGCTGAGTAGCATACTGGAATTCGTGAGCCATTTCCAGAGCTATCGGGAGAAGGGCGACCGGTTCAAATTTGGAGGAAAGCCCGGCTATCGCTGGTGGTGGGCCTTCTGTCGGAAACACTCGATCGTTTCGCTGTACTACGAAGGGCTGAAGCTAACCGATGACAACGATGCCATCATGACATGCAAGAAAGGTCGAAAGAATGCGGAATATGACGGGATGCATGCGCTATAGAAGCTCGAATGTTGTGTGGTCTGACTTGAGCTGCTCGTGCCTTTCAGCAATTGATTTGTGATTTTAACATTCTCGTTAATTGTGTAGAATTATGAAACCGAAACTCAAATAGGTAAGATTGTTATTAGACGATAATCTAGCTAGGTATGTGGTTTTTTCTATACTCTTCGAACTACCCATGGAAAATCAGAATCAACCTCCTCCCGGACCCCAGGCAAACGCGACAACCGGGAACGATGGAATCGTTTTTGGCTTTCAATCAAAATTTGCATCCAGTTGATCTTTTTTCGATTATACTAAAATGCAGTTCACCTTCCCCGGACCTCGTCCCACGCCAGTCTTGTCTCGGCCCGGCTCAATTTATCCGCATGATTAATGCAAGGTGATGGACGGTAATCGACATTTTATTTCATATTGATTGTCACATTGCGACTGAAATCCCAAGCATCGTTTTAATTGCTAATGTGCCAATGCTTTCACTTTGCTGCTGCCGTTTCTCTTGCTTTCACTTTCCGGAAGGGCGGGCAGGAGGAATCCGAAAGGTATCGATAAATTTGGGCAATTTAAAGTTCATGTGAGAAAATGGGACAGCAAGTGTGCAATATTCCATGTTCGATACTAGCTAGTATGCTGGGTCATAAATGGGCAGTGGTGTGTGTAGGTTCAATTGAAATAAATGACTCTTGATACTGAAACAAAAAAATCAATCGAAAAACTCACAGCCCCATCGAATAAACCTTACACTTGGCCTGAACATTCCGAAAAGTACACCGTCCGTGCACTTCATGTCTCCATTCGTCCAATAATGATATCGGAATTGGCTTTCCCAGCGTTATTATTAAGCATTATGCTTTTAAATTAAGCTTCGTATCGTGGCTTCTGCATCTTTCTGCTGTGGTTGTGAAAAGTGCATTTTTTTTCTCTCTCTCTGTGGGATGGACTTCGTCGACGGGGCTTCCCAACACAGCGAAAAGGCAACGTTCCCTCCCCGCCGAGCCCTCCCATCCTCTACGTAAATATGTAAATTGATCTGATCAATCATAAACCATTGGCTAATTATCGCCACCTCGTTTGGCAACATTCATCCCCATCGGTTGACAAACCGCGTGTCCCAAAGTCCTGGAACACATGTCAGTTCATTGATGCCTATCACTGCAGCAGCGGAGCGGTAGCGTTAGCAGATTCCCCGGTATGCAGTTTTCCCGGCCGCGAGCGGTGGTTGATTGTCATCATCACTATACATACACACAACACCATTGACTGACTGGCTGGCTGGCTGCATGCCTGCAGCAGGTCAAATGACGCCGGGCGGCAATGGCGACGTCGACGTGGTGAGTGGTGTGGTGAAGCGTCACTCCATTGAATCACTTAGAACAAGCCGGAGCCGGGCCCTGTGCCCAAAAATTTCCACGCGATGTGGACCCGGTTGGCGGGATTATTGACCACGTGTATGCACTATTTAGAGACCGTGCGGCGTTGGGACGCGGCCTGGTGTATTGAGGTGGGATGCGATTTTTGATGCATAAATTCAGATCATGGCTGAATGACACCAGGATAAAAGGCATGGGGGGTTTGGGAGGAGAAGGTGCGAGGTAACGCTACATTAAGCAGTTCATTATGTAGGTACTCAACTCATCGGTCCGATATCGATGGCAGCTCGTCTATGTAGTTAGCAGCAGCATAACCAGGTGAGCAACAGCTTTCGGAGCAATTCACACCGGTGATTAATGCATTCGTGGGAATTAATAAACGATCAATGCGGTTTTGAACGTGGCTTTTGATGATGGCTCTGAATGGTAGCAGGGGGGTTTTTTAGCAGATCTACAGGAAAATTAAAGCAACTGCTAAAATTGAGATGAACTGCTTTCTAATATAGTATAACTTTAAACTAGATATGCATAGTAAAGCATTCGAAGACACTTGTTAGTCAGAGATTATTCTGTATGCATTCTAATGATTTTCAATCGTTTACTTTTTGGAGTGCAAGCTGTCAGTTGTATTCAAACCGCTTAGGGCATCCCAACGCTTAGTTTCATGTTTGTTGCTAACTGCTTGCCAGTTTTAAAATTTGGAACTGACAAAAATAAAACTAGAACACTTTAATCCCAGCGTACAGTTTGAAAGGAGCAATATGGAGGACAGCTTCGAGTGAATTTCCTCTGCAGGAATTTATTGACGATTCCAACTTGCAAGTGCTGCTATCCGAGATAGAACAGGACGCTCCACTAGTCGTGCAAAGGGTGGAATCTTCACGCGCCTACGTTTGGGGTGATTTAATAGAAGCGGTAAACCAGCTTTACGTCTATTACTTTTCCGAAAACCCTCGAAACAATGATCGGAAGTTCCTGAGACGATTCCGGATGACGAAGGAGATGTTCTACCGCATAATTCTTATCGTTGACGAAGCAACTTCATTGTGTGCCGTATTTGTACAAGTAATTCGTGTTTTTACCCATGCTAAATTGGGATTATTTTGTCGTGTTCAGTGGAACTTAATTAATTATTGTATCGTTCGTTCCTCCGGAATAAATTGTGTTTGTCTGGTGCCTTGTTGCATATATAATTTGACTTTTAATTTGAATGTGTTGTGTCATTTGCTGCGTCATCGCATTTTGATCACTTCGCAACCTATAGTCTGAATCTTCTGAAAAATCTCCCAAATATCGCAAAAAAACGCTTGCTAGACCTATTTAATTCCTTACTACAAAACAACACAGTACCGCCAGACTGGAGACAGGTCAAAGAAATAGCTGTTCAAAAGCCAGGCAAACCAGCGTCTGATCACAATTCATACCGTGCGATTGCTATGCTTTCGTGCATTAGGAAATTGTTGGAGAAAATGATCCTTCGAAGTTTCGATTACTGATTCGAATCGAATAACTTACTATCAAAGTACCGACGGAACAAATAATATTCAACTGGCCTTTGCGCAAAGGAGCAACTGGCTTCAGTATTCCTGGACATTAAGGGGCTTTTGATTCAGTTTCCATTAAAATGCTGTCAGAAAACTTGCAGAGATGTGGACTTCCTGGAAATTTAAATAATTTTTTGTACAATTTGTTGACAGAAAAGAAAATGATCTTCTTACTTGGAGAACTGTCAATTTCAAAATTAGTTACATGGGCCTACCACAAGGCTCTGCCTCAGCCTCATCTTTATAACTTTTACGTCAAATATATTGACAACTGTTTGGCAGAACAATGCACGCTAAGACAACTTGCTGACGATAGTGTGGTTTCTTTAAGAGGCTCGCATGCCGTGAACTTGCAAGGACCAAATTGCAAAATTCCCAAGACAACCTATCTCCTTGGGCTAGGAATCTAGGGATCGGATTTTCTCCGCAGAAAGCTGAACTGGTAGTGTTAACTGAAAGCGGTAGCCAGCCCAATAGCAGCTTAATCTTTTGGGTAGAAACATTACCCTTGGGATCTGGTTTAATTCAAAGTGCACTTGGAATGCCCACATTACGTATTTGAAGCAAAAATGTCGAAAAAGGATCAACTTTCTTCGTTCAATTTGTGGCATATGCTGGGGTGCTCATCCGAGAGACCTCGTAACCCTTCATAGTTTTATAACTTTTCTCTCTTTTCTAGAGTATGGCTCTTTTGCTTACCCTCGGCAAGAAAAAGTCACCTTATAAAATTGGAACGAATTCAATTTCGTTGTCTGCGTATTGCTCTTGGCTGTATGCACTCAACGCATAACATGAGTCTCGAAGTTCTGGCAGAAGTAAAACCTCTCCAGAATCGGTTCTGGGAGCTCGCGCTCAGAATATTAATCAAATGTGGAGTGAAAAACGCATGTAGTTATAGAAAATTTTGAAGAAATGTTAGGGCTGAACAGTTTCTTCAAAATTTTCAATTCTGAAAAAAGGTTTTTTACTGATGGGTCTCGCCTCAATGGATCCACTGGCTTCGGTGTCTTCAATGAAAACTCTAGCGCCTTCAACAAACTTCAGGAACCATGTTCTGTTTATGTTGCTGAGCAAAGGTGGCGCACAGGAAGGCGATTTGTATGATAGACAAATTTCACATGATGATTTTTTCCATTTAGTACGTCAGAATACCCTTTCAGGTTGCCAAACCGATTGGGACACTGGAAATCTAGGACGGCTGTTACATTCAATCATTCCTATTGTTTCATCAGGGCGTGGTTTGAGGACCTGCACGTAGGCCGTGATTTCATCCGTTTGATGAGTAGACTTATGTCCAACCATTACCAGTTAGATGCACACCTCTATTGGATTAACCTCTTGGACAGCCATCTTTGCCGGTGTGGAAACGGTTATGATGACATCGTTCACGCAGTCTGGCAATGCAAGGATAATTACGCCGCCAGAACGCAACTTTTGAATACCCTACACCCAAAGGTTGAAATTGTAGCAAAAAATGCAATTGCAGTTTTTGCAATCATTTCTTGAGAAATCCGCATGATTCTGAAAAGGCAATTTTGCCCATCAAGATCCACAAAGCTTTTTGTGGTATAAACAAAGCCATGCAAGCGTGTGCAAGCGGTTATCGCTGTGTGCCTAGTGCCTCGACAGTCGCAGCAACCGTTGGGTTTTTGTTCAACCGTCAACAACTTCTCAATATGGGTGAGACAATGGCACAGAACGCCGCTACGCCATTTGCCACTGTTGCTATTCTGCTGTCAAGTGTTCTATTTTTATTTGCAATCATCATCACCCTCCTATCGCTCTCTCATCAAGTCACCATGCGTTTTATGAAACAAACGAAGCCATGTAAGTGTGTGCGACCGAAATTTCTCGCGTAACTTTTCAAAAGGACCTATCTAACAATTTGTTTATCCCGAGGAAAACGAGGTTGAAGAATATGAAAATATTTTTGAAAATGTTTCAAACTGGATCAAGTTTTACCCATTCAATTGCTTTTGAGGGCTATCATTGTTGTTGAATTTGCTACAGTAATGGTCTTTGTAGCATTTTATGTTAAAACGACAACGAAAACATCAAAAATGTTAGATAGGACATTTTGCTAACCGAATTGTACATTGGTCGTGCCACATAGGACATTTTATTCCAATGATAGCTACATAGGTCATTTCAATTTTTATTATCATTCTATTAGTAAATTAGAATATAACACATAGCAATAGAGATTGCTTTCTCTTTCACACATGCATTTGCTTCCCGGTGAATACAATCCTATTCTTTCTACGTGCCTTCTCGTAGATCATGTCTGGCAGATTCGTATTTAGGACATTGCCACACAATGTGGTTAACGTCTTGGTAGGTAGTGCCACAGCCACAAATACATGATTGTTAAAATAAGAAGTTTCTGGCATTTACCCATAAATTCGACTGTCAAGAACTACTGCACTGGGTCATAATGAAATGTGTGATAGTGAAAGTTCATAGAAAAAGTTGATATTAAAACATATATTTAGAGCATACCATCTATAAATATTTGAAAACAAATAATACCTCTCCACTCTGTTTTGGTTGTATCCGAAGACCGCTTCCCTCACGCTTGCATGCTTGCTGTATCCAATTATTGAACGTTGTGTTGGGATGGTATCCGAATATTCAACAATTTCCTCGTCATCGCAGAGCGGGTCATTAATGTTTCCAATGCTTACCGTTACCGGGATAGTTTCTCAATACACTTCCTCGATGCTGTCTTCTTGTAGAGGATCCCGCGAAGGATCTGAACCATAACTGGCGACAACGCAACTTTGCTGGCTACCACATACAGCAACTTCCTCAAATTGTGCTGCTGATGATTGATCCGGATGTAATGAAAATATTGTTATGGATGTGGCTGGAAGAAAAGACGAATTTATTTTTGATTTATATAACCTTATTTTAAGGAACTAATGCACTTACCGAGGAGCAAATCGAACGCAGAATTATTAATTCCTGATGATGTTGTTTTGAGAAGGAAATAATCTCCTTTTCAAAACAAGGAAATTATTGCCTTCTCAAAACTCTATGGGTGAATACAAGGACAGAACAATATCAAGTGTATTAATTCCTTCCGACATTGTTGGAACGGTATTTTGTACATTCTCCAATCGAACGACCGAAGTACGGATTTGTTTTGTTATGTTTGTTCTGACACTTCAGACGTTTAGCGCGACAGGTAAACTGATCGTCTTATCAAACAGTAGAGCATCGCTATTGCGAAAGCAGACATCGGACGTCTTGTTGATTTTCAATTTTCTTAATATTATGAAAACATATCAAAATGCGTGTTTTAACATAATGTTGATAAGTGCAATAGCAATAGTGTGCATTAATTAATTCAATTTGTTTACATTTGTTACATAGGACCTTTTGAAAAGTTACGCGAGATTTGCTTCATTGTTGTAACGTTGAGTGCCTCGACAACCGAAGCAACTGTAGGGCTTTTATTCCGTTCACCTCAAATTGTTGTGGTGACTGGATGGTTACTATGAAGAACCGTCATGCTGACGGTCGCGGTTCGACTCTCAGTTGCAGATCGTTATCCTTTTTTTGTGAGCCATTGAATTTACTACTACTAATCAATTGTACAATCTCACGCACACATTGAATTTTTCTAATCGAATTGATGTGTTGCTTTTTTGCCCACTACCAATGTTGCATTTTTTCTCCAAGTTGCGATCCATTACGAGAAATGAAACCAAATCATGCGAAATTGCATTACTATCTTGCTTTTTTATTTTGGGTGTAGAGGCGCAAGGAAGACTACATTATGTTCCTATAAGAGATGTGTTGGGATCTCGCGTTCTGTGCTATATGCAATCGAGGTTGTGTGTTTCTTCAAATGTTAGTACATACATACATACATTTATTTGTTCAACATCACATTTAGGATAAGACGCAATCAACAATAGAACGCCACAATACTCGGTTTGCGGCTGCCGCTCTCCAACCTCGGTCACGCCCAATGCTCGCAAGATCACGCTCCACTTGGTCCGCCCATCGTGCTCTCTCGCACACGCCTTCTTGTGCCTACCGGATCAGTAGCGAACACCAACTTTGCAGGGTTGTTGTCCGACATTCTTGCAACATGCCCTGCCCACCGTATCCTTCCGGCTTTGGCCACCTTCTGGATGCTGAGTTCGCCGTAGAGTGCAGCGGGCTCGTGGTTCATCGCTTCGCCGCCACACACCGTTCTTCTGCACACCGCCGTAGATCGTTATTAGCACGACTCGCTCGAAAACTCCGAGTGCGTTGCAGGTCCTCCTCGAGCATGGTCCATGTCTCGTGTCCGTAGAGGACCACCGGTCTTATTGGCGTTTTGTACATTGTGCATTTGGTGCGGGGGTGAATATTTTTAGACCGCAGTTTCTTCTTAAGCCCGTAGTAGGCACGACTTCCACTGATGATGCGCCTTCGAATTTCACGACTCTGTATTGTTGTCAGCCGTCAGTAAGGATCCGAGGTAGACAAATTCCTCCACTACCTCGAAGGTATCCCCGTATATCGTGGCATTACTTCCTAGGTGGATCCGGTCGTGTTCGGTTCTGCCAACCAGAATGTACTTTGTTTTCGACCCATTCATCACCAGTTCAAAGTTTGCTGTTTCGCGTTTTAGGCGAGTGTCCAGCTCTGCCACCGTTCCAAATGTTCTTGCGATAATGTGTGCATGTCGTTCGCAAAGCACACAAATTGGCCAGATTTTTGTGAAAATCTTACTTCCCGGCTGTTGAGCCCGGCTCGTCGCATTACACCTTCCAGACCGATGTTGAATAGTAGGCATGAGAGTCCGTCACCTTGTCGCAGTCTCCGAAGAGATTCGAATGAACTGGATAGTTCACCCGAAACCCTTACGCAGTTTTGTACACCGTCCATCGTTGCTTTGGTGAGTCTGGTCAGCTTCCCCGGAAAGCCGTTTCGTCCATAATTTCCATAGCTCTGTGCGGTCGATACTGTCGTATGCCGCCTTGAAGTCGATGAACAGGTGATGCGTTGGGACCTGGTATTTACGGTATTTCTGGAGGATTTGTCTTACGGTCAAGATCTGGTCCGTTGTCGATCGGTCAGTTGACAGACGACGGAATATGATCTGGGATAGCACTTTATAGGTGAGATTCAGAATTGTGATCGCTCTTTAGTTCTCACATTCCAAATGATTGCCTTTTTTATGTATGGGGCAGATAACTTCCTTCACTCCTACGGTAGCTGTTCAGTTTCCCAGATCAGGCTATGATCCGTTGCAAGCAGGTGGCCAGCACTGCTGGACCATCTTGTGAGTTCAGCCGCGATACCATCTCTACCAGCTGCTTTGTTGGTTTTGAGCAGGTGGATGGCATCCTTAACTTCCCTCAGAGTGGAAGTTGGATCATTCCTTTCTCTGCTGCACTGACGTTGTCGTTTCCTCCGTTGCCTTGGTTTCCCATGCCTACATTCTCCATGCTATTCAGGTGTTCATCGAAGTGCTGCTTCCACCAAAGAGAAGTGCCGTCCGTCAATCAGAACGTGGTCGATTTATTCCGTCTGCTGTGGTGATCTCCAGGAGTACCGATGAGGAGGCTGTGTTGAAAAGGTGCTACGAATGGCCATGTTCTTGGAGGCGGCAAAATCAATGAGTCGTAGGCCGATTTTGTTCGTCAGCTGGTGGGCGCTGAACTT